>CBVK0100603266.1:0-16945 GCA_900067695.1 Picea abies | reverse complement strand
CCATGACCTTATCTACTTCTGATGTTTCTCTTATTCTGAGAGTGAATCATGAATAAGAAAAACCTCCCCATATGAGATATGACCTTCTTGCATTTCTTAGCAGAGATCAAGGAAATAACACTAGGTGGGACTGCCTCAGGTATCCTATACAATTTCTTGTTCAAAGTAATAATAACACTAAGAGGCCTAGACTCATATACATCATGACATTTCCATAAATAAGGTTGGACCAAAAGAACATCAAAAACTTCGAGAGGAGAAACATCACACAATAGCTCATCTTTGAAGGGCTTGATGTCGTATGATAGTTGACACTGTTAGATGACACTGAGATCGCTTCCTTGGCGGAGCCATCCAATGGTGCAGGGTTGTGGGTGCAACATTTTTGACAGGGTCAATCGCTTGACGACCTATGATGAGATGAGTTTCTTCTAGCTATCTCTATCAACAATGAAGTGTAGTGGGGTTCCTTTTACCCACATTTGTGAATGGAAGAGGTGCTCTCCTTCTTCTGGCTCGTTTGGTTCACCAAGCTGGAGCTTGGTGGTAGCAACGGTGGCACTGGGTTCCATGTCAATGATCCATCTTCCCCTTTCTATTTTTGGATCAGAGTCAGCATCTGCAGCTGATTCAGAGGCTTTCACTTCGGCCACCAATGACTGCTTTGAGCGACACTCAAAAGTGTTATGCCAAGGGCTCTTATGGAAGTTGCACCACTTCCCGGTATATTTCTTTGCCTTTTTGGTGTCCTTCTTTTCTTATGGCTTAGACTAGTTGTCTTGATACTATCCATATTTTCTCTATCCTTTGTTCTATGGGTTGGGGTCTCCCTTTCCTTTCTTTTGTTGTGAGGGTTCCCAGGCCCAAATTACTGCATCTCTTTTTTGAGCTTCTGCTCAATTTTGACGACATATCAGTAGGTTTTTCCCAAGGATGAGATGTCCAAAAATTCCATTTTAGTCTGGATTTATCTATGCAGAACACCACAATACTTGAGAACCAGATGTCACTATGAATCTTTGTTACTCATCTTGTTGTGCAAGGTATGGAAGATGTTTGTGAAATCTGGCAGTACTTGGTCTCTATCTTGCTGCAGTGTGGTCCATTTGGTATACAAGTCATCATAACTTCTGACAGGGTAGTATTTTTCCTTAATAGCATCCCTGAAAGATTTCTAGGTGGCCATGACTATAAATAATGAGGGTTCCTCTATTTCCTTTTGCTCACAGAAAGTTTCCCACCAATCTTTGACATGGGGAACAACTTTGAGTAGCACAAAAGTAATATTTTCTCTAATCAAAAAGTTATGGACAAAAAAATATCCTTCTAGTAGATTCAACCACTTGTATACAAGATATGTGTCTATATGACCTTAAAATATAGGAATATCAAATTTTATTTGTACCTTGAAGGGGGCGACGCCTCCACTTGAAGAAGATGCGTCGCATGTTGGTAGTCACTGGATTTGAACGAAACTATCCATTATCTCATTCCTCTACTATGTGAGGGATTCCTCAATCAACAGTTTGAAAGGATCTCTTATGCGGCCATATTTATTTTCTCCTTCCATGAGAGGTATCTTAGGCGTGTGAGATATTTTTTCCTCAAGAGAAACAAGCTCGAGACCCAACTCTTTGTACTCTGATCTCGTTGGGGACATGCATTAATATGACAAGGAGCAGATCGCTCTGATACCACTAATCTAGATTTTATGAGAAGAACAAAATGACTACAGATTATTAATATGTGCTTAACACAAAATAATAGAGATACAATAAAATTGGTTTTCTATTCAATAACGAAATAAGTTGAAACTGTAAAATGCAGTGGAAACAAGCTTGCTAGAATGGTGGCGGCTTATCTCTGAGAAGAGATGTGAAGGCTACGCTCATTCGCAAGAATATGATTACAATGAGGCTCTAAAGGCCTTTTTACAATAATCAGGAATGCAAAAAACCCTAGACAACCAAAAAACTAACCCTAGGACATGAAGCACCAAAAGTCATGTGGGCCCTGTTTGGGTAAGTTAGTACATCAATTTCTCGGGATCGTAACCTTTGTATATGATCTTCGTTTTAGGCGTATGATAGCCCATTGGAAAGGTATATTCGAGGAGATTCAATGTAGGTGCAATATTGAAGGAACTTAGATATTTCAAACCTGTTTTCCCAAAAAACATCGTTTAGGGCCTCAAAATGGCTTTGGAAGTGAAAACTGCTAAAAATAGTAAATTACCAAAATTGCCAGAAAATTGTTTTGAGCTAGTTGGAAAAGGTGGTTGGCCACTGATATCCACCTAGATCATTTGTAGTAGGAACAAATTTGAGTATATTAATGGAATTTTGGGCCCATTATGATGGTTTCTTTGCTAAAGTTTCATTCACAACAATGCACCTGTTTCTGGTTGTAATGGCTATGCTGTCCTTATCATTAATGACATTCAAATGTGATCTGAATTTGGTAGATTCAACAACTATAGAATATAAGATGATATGATTGGCCCCTTGCAACATAACTTTGCCTCTTAACCTCATCTTCGATTTATTTAGTCTTTGTTGCAAGACTTCATTCTCCTTTTGAAATTGAGTTATCCTTTCATCCTTTGCATGCAATTCCTGATTTAATTTCTTTATGATTCCTTTCAGCCCTTTGATTTCTCCTTATTTCAAGATAAATTGTGACATATCGTGGACAATTCCTTTAGTGTTTGACCCAACTTCTACAGCATGAGCTAAAACTACAACCTTGTTTAGCATTTATGTATGCTCTTGTGACCATTTCGCCTTTTCTTGTTCTAGCTGCAAAACCCTAGCCTTGTAGTTCAATGTCTCTTGATGAAGTGTTTCCTTTTTGTATTCTAGAGAAACCAATTATGTTGTTTGTGGATGCACGATAGCAAGAATTTTCAATTTCTTCTTCAAACTTTGAATTAATTTGTATTTCTCATCCAATGAGGATTTCAACCCTTGGGGGCCTTTAGATTCCAACCTCTTAACCTAAGTATTCCAAGCTATGCTAGATTCCTTTTCCTGCCTCAACTGTCCTTCCAATTTCATTGCATAATATGATAGTTTTGAATTCTTTAAACTTAAGCTCAAGTAATCATAATATAGCATGTCACTAGTGTGTTTGCAAAGTTTGACCTTGTCTGGGGCACTGAAGTTGTCATATCCTATCTTTATTTCAAAGACTTTGTCTTCGTTTGCAACTACAATATTAAAGGTCCTCTTTTCAACATCCCTTAATGTGAACATAGAATATTTAGGATGAGATATATTTTGCACTTCAAGGACTAAATCCCTCATCTCACAAAGATCTATATTACCCTTCTCAGCATACTATTTTTCCAAATCTTCTCTTGACTGATAAGCTGACTCAAATGTTTTTACAATGTATTTTTTACTGCTATAAATTATTGAGCTGCTTTCACTTTGGATTTTACTTTCCTTTTCAACCTCTACGGTGCTAGTACCACTTTCCACCATATGTATATTAACTTGGTCTCTGGTCTCTTCTTCTTCTAAATCCACAATCTATGTTGGTTTTGTAACTTTCATCTTCTTAGGAGCAGTCTGTTGATCACTGATGCCCATGGCCTCTGAACTGCTTCTCTTGTTGTAAACACTTATCTTAGGAACTTTTATTATCAACTTAAGACAAGAGCATCACAAGATGAATTATGGGCCTTTAACTATCCAATTTAAACATAAGACAATGAAAATGAAATCAAGAACACAAGAAATACATACGAAGAAAGAAGACAAATCTCATACCACCACCATTAGAATCATTTTGTGGAAATTTCAAGACATGTGCATGTGCATTCTATTTAGCTTCAGAAAATTGCATTCAAGTTCCAAATAGCTAAAATCGTGCCCTTGCAATTCTGCCAACCCCTAATACATTTGGAACTCCTATTATTTATACAAGTTAAGTCCCTTCGGTTTTGAAACCGATTACAATGATTACAAATAAATGTTTTGGTCTTGAAACCAATTACAATGATTACAAAGAAGCGTTTTGGTTTTGAAACCGATTACAATGATCAACAAGAAAACGTTTCTTGATCCAGATTCTGTCTCCTCTGGCATTTCGGTCCCTTTCTTCTCCCTCTGACTCTATCTCGCCCCTTTGTGTGATTCACTGTCTTTCATTGGAATCTGGACATCATTTACTGGGCCCTGGAAAATAACATTTTTTCTTACCCTGTCAAATGATCTCCTTCCATTGCAAGTCAGAAGGAATATCATAATCTATCATTTCCTTTATCAGAATCTCTAGGTCAATGCAGGAAGCATATGACATGATTGGCAATCCAAGCTTGACTGTTTTGAACTGATTAAGAATTTCAAAGTCTGTAATCAAATTCTCAACTAATGTAGCTTCTTTCAGATTTTCCTCCAGGGTTTCGAACTTAGAATGATCCATTCTCCACTGAGTCAAATGAGCATTATATTCTCTTTGATCATACAATTTTCCCTTTCCATCCCAAAATGTTGGAAGACCTTTGGAGAATAATTCATTAAATAAATATTTGAACTCTTGAATAGTCTGTTCCATCTGTGTTTCCTTAGTTTGGACTAATTTCAATAGGTTATGTTTAGCAAATAACCCTCCCAGCCCAGATAATCAATGTAGTTTTTTCATTAACCCCAATAGTCTGAAGTTCTATTGATCCGGATTTTATGAGAAGAACGAAATGACTACAGATTATTAATAGGTTCTTAACAAAAAATAATAGAGATATAGTAAAATTGGTTTTCTATGCAATAACGAAATAAGTTGAAACTGTAAAATGCAACAGAAACAATCTTGTTGGAATGGTGGCGACTTATCTCTTAGAAGATATGTGATGACTGTGCTCATTTGCAAGAAGATGATTAAAATGAGGCTCTAAAGGCCTTTTTAAAATAAGAAGGAATTCCAAAAACCCTATACATCAAAAAACCTAACCCTAGGAGACGAAGCACCAAAAGTCATGTGGGCCCCATTTGGGTAAGTTAGTACATCAACTTCCCGGGTTCATAAATTTTACATATGATCTCTGTTTTAGGCGTATGATAGCCCGTTGGAAAGGTATCATCGAGGAGATTCATTTTAGGCATAATATCAAAGGAAATAAAATATTTCAAACCTGTTTTCATAAAAAAAAAACCGTCGTTTAAGGCCTCAAAATGGCTCCAGAAGTGAAAACTAGTAAAAATAGTAAATTACCAAAATTGCAAAAAAACTGTTTTGAGCTAGTTGGAAAAGGTGGGTGGCCACTGACATCCACCTGGATCAATCCTACCTCATTAGGAAGAAATGGTCTTAATTGCGTTGAGGTATGCCATCATATGAGGACATTTCTAATGAATTTGGCCCCAGGTGAGCCACTTGCATTGGTCCAGGAGTTGCCCTGCTTTGACAACTCGATAAAGATGGATCCTTTGCCGTCGAGTTACCTTTATCTGTGTGTCCACAATTTTATCATTGGATGTATGTTGTATTCATTCGGGGTTGAGCTCTATTAGTGTCAGTTGTTCTGCTACATCTGAGGTGTCTAATAATGGTGGGAAATAAGGGTGAAGGAGATCCACGTTGAACACTGGGTGCAGGCCAAGGAAAGGAGGAATGTTGAGCTCAAAAGAATTATCCCCCACATCCTTGGTGATAGTGTAAAACCCATAATGGAGTGGTCGAACCTTCTGATGGGGTCCTGTAAGGCGTTCTTTCCACAAGTGCAACCAAATTTTGTCACCCACCTAAAACTTATGTGGCACTCGATGTTGATCATGGCATTGTTTGTACTTGTAATTGGACTTCTGTAGGATATCTTGAACCTATTGGTAGATGTGCTAGATCTGCTCAATGAACTGGGTGGATTTGTCAGCTTCAGTTGGAGCAGGAGATGAGTCGGTCGAGGTGATTGCAAGGGGAAGTGCAACATCTATGGGACCCAATGGTTGGAATCCCAAATCCACCTGAAAGGTGTTGTGGGAGATTGAGCTATGCAAGGCTCAGTTGTAGCTATGTTGGACATAGGGAAGGATCTCATCCCATATGAGAGGGTGATTTGAATTACACATGCGAAGGATATGCACAATAATTTGATTTACGACCTCGGTTTGGCCATTCGTCTGGGGGTGGAAGGCTGTGGATTTGGTGAGTTTGGTGTACAATAGTGACCATAGGCTCGACCAGAATGTGCTGAGAAATAAAATATCCCAATCTGAGAGAATGGTTTGTGGGATTCCAAAATGTACCTAGACTCATTCAAAGAAGAGCTTGGTAGTGGCCTCTGCTCTGATGCTCTTCTTGTAAGCAACCAGAATCGTCATCTTAGAAAAGTGATCAACCACCACAAAAACACAATCATTTCCCTGCTTGGTGGATAGGAGGCCCAACATGTACTCCATTGAGATGGATTCCCATGGCCTATCAAGAGTAGGAAGAGAGGTGTACAGGACCTGTTTCTTAGTGGTCAGTTTGGCAATAGCACTGGTAGTGTAGGACCTGATATACTTGTTGACCTCCTGTCAAAGTTTCGGCCAGTAGAAATTTTTCTGTAGCATTGCCACTGTCTTTTTGACATTGAGGTGTCCTACCACCCGAATGTAGTGGGATTCCTAGATCAACTTCACTCACTCGCTTGATGGAACACAGATATGGCCTAGATGACATAACAACCCATCCTGAAGATGGAAATTATCGACAACTACATTTAAACCCAACATTTGGTAGGTGGTGGAGAAGTCTGGGTCTATCTCATAGAGTTGGGTCCATCCAGAGGTCTCATGGCCGCAAGAGTCTAGCATCATGGTGAGTGCCATGACTGAAAGTCTGCTGAGGCAATTCGCGATGTGATTTGTGCTTCCTATTTTATACTTGATATTGAGGTGGAATTGCTGCAAGTATGTGGACCACTTTTGATGGTGGTCATTCTACAATTTTCCTTGTGTTTGCATGAATTGCAGTGGCTTATGATCAATGTGGATGACTATCTCCTTCCCAAGAATGTAATTTCTCCACTGGCAGCAGGATTGCACAATGGAGTACATTTATTTTTCGTAATTAGGGTACTTACAGACAACATTTGATAGTGTCTCACTATGATAGGCCATGAGGTGGTTGTGCTGAGTGAGAATGGTTCCCACAACATAGTTTAAAGCATATGTCTCGATCTCAAAGGGTTGTTACAAGTTTGGTAGTGTAAGTACTGGGGTTGAGCACAAGCACTACTTCAAATTATCGAACACTTATTATTGGGACTGACCCCACACAAATTTCACCTTACCACCACCCCTATTTATTTGCCTGAGGGGCATTGTAATATGGGAGAATCCCAACATGAACCTGTGGTAGAAATTGGCAAGGCCCAAGAAGCTTCAAAGATCAGTGAGTGTGGTTGGGGTTGGCCATTCACGAATGACTTGGATCTTGGCTGGATCCACATGTATTCCATGTTGATCAACAATGTAGCCCAGGTAATGGACCCTGTCCATGTTGAAGGAGCATTTTTCCAAGTTGGCGTATAGATTGTGTTGTTGCAGGGTGTGCAGAATATTTTGAATATGTTGCAAGTGTTCGACCCAAGTCTTGCTATAAATGAGAATGTCAGCCAGATACACCACTACAAAACTATTGGTGAATGGTCGCAGGATATCTTCCATCATCCTCGTGAAAATGGCTGGAGCATTTGTCAAACCAAAGGGCATGATCAACCATTCATAAAGGCCTTCCTTTGACTTGAAGGTGGTCTTCCATACATCTGTCTGTTCTATTGAGACCTGGTGGTAGCCAGACTTCAGATCAATATTATTGAAGTATATTTCCCTTGTGAGATGATCAAGGAGGCCGTCGATTTGGGAGAATCGGGTACTAGTTTCTGACTATGGTTTTATTAAGATCTCAGTAATCAATGAAGAGTCACCAGTTTCCATCTTTCTTCTATACTAGCATGTTTGGGCTCTCGCAAGGTGATGAGCTGGGATGGATGTGCCCCTTGTGGAGCAGTTCTTGGATCTATCGCTTGATCTCCTCATTCTCTAACATAGAGCGGCAATAGACTGGCCCATTGAACATCGGTGCATTAGGGGTCATATTGATGGGGTGCTTGACTTGACAGTGCAGAGGTACCTTGGTAGGTGAGGAGAAGATAATACCTGTGTTGTCGAACATTTATTAAGATCTCAGTAATCAATGAAGAGTCACCAGTTTCCATCTTTCTTCTGTACTAGCATGTTTGGGCTCTCGCAAGGTGATGAGATGGGATGGATGTGCCCCTTATGGAGTAGTTCTTGGATCTATTGCTTGATCTCCTCATTCTCTAATAGAGAGTGGTGATATACTGGCCCATTGAGCAACAATGTGTTCGGGGTTAGATTGATGGGGTGCTTGACCTGGCAACGCAGAGGTACCTCGATAGGTGAGGAGAATATATCTGAGTAGTCTTCCACGACCTTATCTACTTGCTTCTGCTATGTGGAGAGTTCAACTGCAGAGACCCTAGATGTGGCTGTGATCTTTCACTTGTTCTGAGAGCGAATCACGAAGAAGACAAACTTCCTCATCTGAGATATGACCTTCCTGCATTTCTTAGCAAAGATCAAGGAAATAACACTAGGTGGGACTGCCTCAGGTATCCTGTACAATTTCTTGTTCAAAGTAATAATAACACTAAGAGGCATAGACTCATATACAACATAGCATTTCCATAAATAAGGTTGTCCCAAAAGAACATCACAAAATTCAAGAGAAGAAACATCACACAATACCTCATCTTTGAAGGGCTTGATGTCATATGAAAGTCAACATTGTTGGCTAACGCGGAGATCGCTTCCTTGGCGGAGCCATCCAATGGTGCAACGTTGTGGGTGCGACGTTGTCAATAGGGACAATTGCTTGACGACCTCTGTTGACATGAGGTTCTTGTGGCTACCTCTATAAACAATGAAATGCAACGAGGTGCCTTTTACCCACATTTGTGAATGGAAGAGGCGCTCTCCTTCTTCTGGCTTGTCTGGTTCACCAGGCTGGAGCTTGGTGGTAGCAATGGTGGCACTGGGTTCCACGTCAATGATCCATATTCCCTTTTCTGGTTCTAGCTCAGAGTCAAAATCTGCATCTGATTCAGAGGCTTTCACTTCGACCACCAGTGACTACTTTGAGCGGTAGTCAACAGTGTTATGCCAAGGGCTCTTATGGAAGTTGCACCACTTCCCAGTGTATTTATTTGCCTTTCCGGTGTCCTTCTTTTCTTGCGGCTTGGAATGGTTGTCCTAATACTGCCCATGTTTTCTCTTTCCTTTGTTCTGTAGGTTGGGGTCATCCTTTCCTGGCTTTTGTTGTGAGGGGTTCCCAGGCCCAAATTATTGCGTCTCTTTTTTGAGTTTTTGCTCGATTTTGACGGCATATCGGTAGGAAACACCTAAGGATGAGATGTTCAAAAATTCTATTTTGGTCTGGATGTATATATGCAGAGCACTACAATACTTGAGCACCAAATGTCACTCTGAATCTTTGATACCCATCTTGGTGTGCAAGGTATGGAAGATATTTGTGAAATCTGGCACTACTTGGTCTCTTTCTTGCCGCACTGTGGTCCATTTGGTATACAAGTCGTCATAACTTCTGATAGGGTAGTATTGTTCCTTAATAACATCCCTGGAGGATTCCCAAGTGGTCATGACTATAAATAATGAGGGTTCATCTATTTCCTTTTGCTCATGGAAAGTTTCCCACCAATATTTGACATGGGGAACAACTTTGAGGAGTGCAAAAGTAATCTTTTCTCTATTCGAAAAGTTATGGACAGAAAAATATCCTTCTAGTAGATTCAACCACTTGTCTACAACATCTTCTTCTACCTAACCTTCAAATATAGGAATATCGAAGTTTATTTGTACCTTGAAGGGGGCGGTGCCTCTGCTCGAAGAAGATGTGTCGCATGTTGGTATTCGCCGAAGGATTTGCGTGAAACTTTCCATCATCTCATTCCTCTGTTGCGTGAGGGATTCCTCAATCAATAGTTTGAAAGGATCTCCTATACTTTCATCTTTCTTTTCTTGTTCCATGAGAGGTCTCTTGGGCGTGCAATAGCTTTTGTCCTCAAGAGAAACAAGATCGAGACCCAACTCTTTGTACTCCGACCTCGTTGGGGACATGCATTAAGACAACAAGGAGCAGATCACTTTGATACCATTGATCCAGATTTTATGAGAAGAAATAATTGATTACAGATTATTAAAAGGTGATTAACACAAAATAACAGAGATATAGTAAAATTGGTTTTCTATTCAATAATGAAATAAGTTGAAACTATAAAATGTAGTGGAAACAAGCTTGTTGGAATGGTGGCGGCTTATCTCTGAGAAGAGATGTGAAGGTTGTGCTCATTCACAAGAAGATGATTACAATGAGGCTATAAAGGCATTTTTACAATAATTAGGAATTACAAAAACCTTATACATCCAAAAACCTAACCCTCGGAGATGAAGCGCCAAAAGTCATGTGGGCCCTGTTTGGGTAAGTTAGTACATCAAATTCCCGGGATCGTAACTTTTGCATACGATCTTCGTTTTAGGCGTATGATAGCCCATTGGAAAGGCATCGTTGAGGAGATTCATTTTAGGCACAATATTGAAGGAAGTTAGATATTTCAAACCTGTTTTCCCAAAAAGCATCATTTAGGGCCTCAAAACGGCTCTAGAAGTGAAAACTGCTAAAAATAGTAAATTACCAAAATTGCTAGAAAATTGTTTTGAGCCAGTTGGAAAAGGTGGTTGGCCATTGATATCCACCTGGATCATCTGCAAAAGGAACAAATTTGAGTAGATTAATGGCATTTTGGGCCCATTATGATGGTTTCTTTGCTAAAGTTTCATTCACAACAATGCACCTATTTCTGGTTGTAATGGTTATGTTGTCCTTATCATTAATGACATTCAAATGTGATCTGAATTTGGAAGATTCAACGACTATAGAATTTGATATGATATGATTCACCCCTTGCAACATAACTTTGCATCTTAACCTCATCTTCAATTTATTTATTCTTTCTTGCAAGACTTCATTCTCCTTTTGAAATTGAGTTATCCTTTCATCCTTTGCATGCAATTCCTGATTTAATTTCTCTATGATTCCTTTCAGCCCTTTGATTTCTCCTTATTTCAAGCTAACTTGTGACATATCTTGGGCAATTCCTTCAGTGTTTGACCCAAATTCTGTAGAAGGAGCTACAACTACAACCTTTTTTAGCAATTATTTATGCTCTTGTGACCATTTCACCTTTTCTTGTTCTAGCTACAACACCCTAGCCTTGTATTTCAATATTTCTTGAAAAAGTGTTTCCTTTTCCTATTCTAGAGAAACCAATTATGTTGTTTATGGATGCACGATAGCAGGAATTTTCAATTTCTTATTCAAACTTTGAATTAATTTGTCTTTCTCATCCAATGAGGATTTCAACCCTTGGGGGCATTTAGATTCCAACCTCTTGACCTAAGTCTGCCAAGCTGTGCTAGATTCCTTTTACTACCTCAACTGTCCTTCCAATTTCATTTCATAAGATTATAGTTTTGAATTCTTTAAACTTAAGCTCAAGTAATCAGAAGATAGCATGTCACTAGTGTGTTTGTGAAATTTGACCTTGTTTAGGGCACTGAAGTTGTCATATCTTATCTTTATTTTAGAGACTTTGTCTTCATCTGCAACTGCAATGTTAAAGGTCCTCTTTTCAACATCCCTTACTGTGAACATAGAATATTTAGGATGAGATATCTTTTCCACTTTAGGGACTAAATCCCTCATCTCACAAAGAACTATATTACCCTTATGAGCATACTATTTTTCCAAATCTTCTCTAGACTGATAAGTTGACTCAAATTTTTTTTAAATGTATTTTTTACTGCTATAAATTCTTGAGTTGCTTTCACTTTGGATTTTTTTTTCCTTTTCAACCTCTACGGTGATAGTACCACTTTCCACCATATCTATATTAACTTGGTCTCTGGGCTCTTCTTCTTCTAAATCCACAATCTCTATTGGCTGTGTAACTTTTATCTTCTCAGGAGCAGACTACTGATCACTGATGCCCATGGCCTCTAAACTGCTTCTCTTGTTGTAAACACTTATCTTAGGAAATTTTATTATCAACTTTTACTATCAACTTAGGCCGAGAGCATCACAAGATGAATTCTAGGCCTTTAACTATCCAATTTAAACATAAGACAATGAAAATGAAATCAAGAACACAAGACATACATACAAAGAAAGAAGACAAATCTCGTACCACCACCATTAGAATCATTCTGTGGAAATTTCAAGACATCTGCATGTGCATTCTATTTAGCTTCAGAAAATTGCATTCAAGTTCCAAAGAGCCAAAATCGTGCCCTTGCACTTCTGCCAACCCCTAATACATTTGGAACTCCTAATATTTATACAAGCTGAGTCCCTTCGGTTTGAAACCGATTACAATGATTACAAAGAAATGTATTGGTTTTGAAACCAATTACAATGATTACAAAGAAGCGTTTTGGTTTTGAAATCGATTACAATGATCAACGCGAAAATGTTTCTTGATCCGAATTCTAGCTCCTCTAGTGTTTCAGTACCTTTCTTCTCCCTCTGAATCTATCTCAACCATTCGTGTGATTCATTGTCTTTCATTGGAATCTGGACATCATTTACTGGGCCCTAGAAAACAACATTTTGTCTTACCTCATCGGATGATCTCCTTCCATTGAAAGTCAGAAGGAATATCATAATTTATCATTTCCTTTATCAGAATCTCCAGGTCAATGCAGGAAGCATCTGACATGACTGCCAATCCAAGCTTGACTGCTTTGAACTAATTCATAATTTCAAAGTCTATAATTAGATTCTCAACTAATGTAGCTCCTTTCAAATTTTCCTCCAGGGTTTCAAACTTAGAATGATCCATTCTCCACTGAGTCAAATGAGCATTATATTCTTCTTGATCATACAATTTTCCCTTTCCATCCCAAAATGTTGGAAGAAATTTGGAGAATAATTCATCAAATAAATATTTCAACTCTTGAACATTCTGTTCCATCTGTGTTTCCTTATTTTGGACTAATTTCAATAGGTTATGTTTAGAAAATAACCCTCCTAGCCCAGATAATCAATGTAGTTTTGTCATTAACCCCAATATTTTGAAGTTCTATTGATCCAGATTTTATGAGAAGAACGAAATGACTACAGATTATTAACAGGTGCTTAACAAAAAATAACAGAGATATAGTAAAACTGGTTTTCTATGCAATAACAAAATAAGTTGAAACTATAAAATTCAATAGAAACAATAATGTTGGAATGGTGACGGCTTATCTCTTAGAAGAGATGTGATGACTGTACTCATTTGCAAGAAGATGATTAAAATGAGGCTCTAAAGGCATTTTTACAATAAGAAGGAATTTCAAAAACCCTATACATCCAAAAACCTAACCCTAGGAGATGAAACACCAAAAGTCATGTGGGCCCCGTTTGGGTAAGTTAGTACATCAACTTCCCAGGGTCGTAACTTTTGCATACGATCTCTGTTTTAGGTGTATGATAGCTCGTTGGAAAGGTATCATCGAGGATATTCATTTTAGGCATAATATTGAAGAAACTAAA
Organism: Picea abies; assembly: GCA_900067695.1. Taxonomy (NCBI): domain Eukaryota; kingdom Viridiplantae; phylum Streptophyta; class Pinopsida; order Pinales; family Pinaceae; genus Picea; species Picea abies. Next base: position 3,325 of record CBVK0100603266.1, on the reverse strand, counting down.
ATATTTCAAACCTAGTTTCCCCAAAAAATTCGTTTAGGGCCTCAAAACGACTCCAGAAGTGAAAACGGCTAAAAATTGTAAATTACCAAAATTGCGAGAAAACTGTTTTGAACCATTTGGAAAAGGTGGGTGGCCATCTATATCCACCTGGATCATTTTTGCCTCCTTAGGAAGAAATGGTCTCCATTGCGTTGGGGTTCTCCATCAGATGAGGAAATTTCGGCTAAATTTGGCCCCGGGTGAGCCACTTGCCTTGGTGCAGGAGCTGCCCTCTTTTGACGACTCAATAAAGTTGGATCTTTTGTTGTCGAGTGCCCTTTATCTATGTGTCCACAATTTGATCATTAGATGTATGTTGTATGCAGTGGGTTGATCTATGTTGGTTCCAATTGTTCTGCTACTTTTGAGGTGTCCAATAATGGTGGGAAATAAGGGTGAAGGAGATCCACGTTGAAAATTGGGTGTAGGTCAAGGAAAGGAGGAATGTTGAGCTCAAAATAATTATCCCCCACATCCTTGAGGACGGTTTACAACCCATAATGGAGTGGTCAAAGCTTCCGATGGGGTCCTGCAAGGCATTCTTTCTGCAAGTGCAACCAAACTTTGTCGCCCACCTGAAATTTATGTGGCACCCGATGTTGATCATGGTGCTATTTGTACTTGTCATTGGACTTCTGTAGGATATCATGAACCTGTTGGCAGATGTGTTGGATCCGCTCAATGAACTGGGTGGCTTTGTCAACTTTAGTTGGAGTAGGAGATGATTTGGTTGAGGTGACTGCAAGGGGAAGTGCAACATCTATGGGACCCAATGGTTGGAATCCCAACCCTAGTTGAAATGGGTTATGGTCGATTGAGCTATGCAAGGCTCGATTGTAGCTATGCTGTACATAGGGAAGGATATCATCCCATGTGTGAGGGTTCTTTGAATTACACATGCGAAGGATATGCACAATAATTTGATTTATGAACTCAGTTTGGCCATCTGTCTAGGGGTGGAAGGCTGTGGATTTGGTGAGCTTGGTGTCCAATAGTGACCAGAGGCTCGATGAGAATGTGCTGAGAAATTGACTATCCCAATTTGAGACAATGGTTTGTGGGATTCCAAAATGTACCTAGACTCATTCAAAGAAGAGCTTGGCAGTGGCCTCTGCTCTGATGCTCTTCTTACAGGCAACCAGAATCATCATCTTAGAAAAGTGATCAACCACCACAAAAACATAGTGATTTCCCCACTTGGTGGACATGAGGCTTGATATGTACTCCATTAAGATGGATTCCCATGGTCTGTTAGGAGTAGAAGGAGAGGTGTACAGGCCCTATTTCTTAGTGGTCATTTTGGCAATAGCATAGGCAGTGTAGGACCTGATATACTTGTTGACCTGCTGTCGAAGTTTCGGCCAGTAGAAATGTTTCTATAGCATTGGCATTGTCTTTTTGATGCTGAGGTGTCTTGCCACCCAACTGTAGTGGGCTTCCCAGATCAGTTTCACTTGCTTGCTTGATGGAACACATATATGTCCTAGATGACACAACAACCCATCCTGAAGATGGAAATTATCGACAACTACATTTTCACCCAACATTTGGTAGGTGGTGGCGAAGTTCGGGTCTGTCTCATAGAGTTGGGGCCATCGAGAGGTCTCATGGCCACAAGATTCTAGCACCATGGTGAGTGCCATGAATGGAGGTCTGTTGAGGCAATCTGCGACGTGATTGGTGCTTCCTATTTTATACTTGATGTTGAGGTGGAATCACTGCAAGTATGTGGATTCATTTTGATGGCGACCATTCTACAATTTTCCTTGTGTCTGCATGAAATGTAGTGGCTTATGATCAGTGTGGATGACTGTCTCCTTCCCAAGACTGTAATGTCTCCACTGGAAACAATCTTGCACAATGGAGTACATTTATTTTTTGTAATTAGGGTACTTACAGAAAACATATGATAGTGTCTCACTATGATAAGCCATGAGGTGGTCGTGCTGAGTGAGAATGGTGCCCACAACATAGTCTGAAGCATCTGTCTCGATCTCAAAGGGTTTTAATAGGTACGGTAGTGTAAGTACTGGGGCTATGAAAAAGCACTACTTCAAATCATCGAACACTTGTTGTTGGGACCGACCCCATGAAAATGTCTCCTTACCACCACCCCTGGTTATTTGCCTGAGGACCCATGCAATATGGGAGAATCCCAACATGAACCTGCGATAGAAATTGGGAAGGCCCAAGAAGCTTCAAAGATCAATGAGTGTGGTTGGGGCTAGCCAGTCACAAATGACTTGGATCTTGGCTAGATCCACATGTATTCCATGCTGATCAACAATGTAACCTAGGTAATGGACCTTGTCCATGCCGAAGGATCATTTTTCCAAGTTGGCGTATAGATTGTGCTATCGCAGGGTGTGCAGAAGATGTTGAATATGTTGCAAGTGTTCGACCCAAGTCTTTCTATAAATGAGAATGTCATCTAGATACACCACTACAAAAGTATTGGTGAATGGTCACAGGATATCATCCATCATCCTCATGAAAATGGTTGGAGCATTTGTCAAACCAAAGGGCATGACCAACCATTCATAAAGGCCTTCCTTTGACTTGAAGGTGGTCTTCCATACATATGTCTATTCTATCGGGACTTGGTGGTAGCCAGACTTCAGATCAATCTTACTGAATTATTTTTCCCTCATGAGTTGATCAAGGAGGTCGTCGATTTGAGGGAATTGGGTATAGGTTTCTGACTATGATTTTATTCATATCTCCGCAATCAATGCAAAGTCACCAAGTTCCATCTTTCTTCTGTAATAGCACAATTGGGCTCTCGCAAGGTGGTTATTTGGGACGGATGTGCCCCTTGAGGATTAGTTCTTGGATCTGTTGCTTGATCTCCTCTCTAATAGAAAACAATGATAGACTAGCCCATTGAGTAGTAGTGCATCAAGGGTCAGATTGATGGGGTGCTTGACCTGGAAATGCAGAGGTACCCCGATAGGTGAGGAGAAGATATCCGAGTATTCTTCCACAACCTTATCTACTTGCTTCTGCTGTGTGGAGAGGTCAGACGCAGAGACCCTGGATGTGGTTGTGATATTTCACTTATTCTGAGAGTGAATCAAGAAGAAGACAAACTTCCCCATATGAGATATGACCTTCCTGCATTGCTTAGCAGAGATCAAGGAAATAGCACTAGGTGGGACTACCTCAGGTATCCTGTACAATTTCCTGTTAAAAGTAATAATAACACTAAGAGGCATAGACTCATATACAACATGACGTTTCCATAAATAAGGTTGGCCCAAAATAAAATCACAAACTTCGAGAGGAG
>CBVK0100603265.1:0-16946 GCA_900067695.1 Picea abies | reverse complement strand
AATTAATAGAAAAAATTTAGGGTGGGGGGGGCATTAATAGAAAAAATTTAATAAAGTTTTTCTATTAATACCCCAAAGATTTTCTATTAATGCCCCCTCGGTGGGCTTTATTAAATTTTTTCTATTAAAGTTCTATTAATGCCCCCCGCCCCACCGAGGGGGCATTAATAGAAAAACTTTGGGGCATTAATAGAAAAACACATATGATATGTGGGTGGGGGGGGCATTAATAGAAAAACTTTAATAAAGTTTTTCTATTAATGCTCCCCCCACCCACATAATAAAGTTTAATAAAAAAAAAATATTAATGCCCCCCACATAAAAAAGCTTTTCTATTAATGTGGGTGAGCGGGGGAGTTAATAGAAAAACTTTAATAAAGTTTTTCTATATTAAAGTTTTTATATGTGAGTGGGGAGGGCATTACTAGAAAAACTTTAATAAAGTTCTTCTATATTAAAGTTTTTCTATTAATGCCCCCCCCACCCACATATGTGGATGGGGGCGGGGGCATTAATAGAAAAACTTTAATGCCCCCCCACCTAGGATATGTAGGTGGGGTGGGCGGAGGGGCATTAATAGAAAAACTTTATTAAAGTTTTTCTATTAATGCCTCTCCCACCCACATAGGGGGGGCATTAATAGAAATTTTTTATTAAAGAGAGACATACTTTTTATCTTCTAAATTAGGGTTGGTCACATCCTTATAGTATTTTAGTTTTCTTTTATCATCTAATTCTTTATTGCACCACAATTTCCCCTCAAATTTAGATGGAAAAGTATTCTCAATATTATTGTTATTGTATCGAGAGTTGGTTTTGACTAGACTTTGAAAAAATCTTAGGAAGTCTCTTTTCCTTCTTTATATTGGTCTTATACATTAGGCACCTACTCATAACCTTTCTCTTCATGGGGGAAGTACTTTCTTCTATGAGGAGCATATAATAGGGTGTATTGTCTTTGATTCTCCAATTACAAGTTATAAAACACTTTTGGATTATATCTATATTTCTCCATGGTTTTCTAGAGATGTTGCAACCCCAAACTTCATAACCATATAAGATAACAGGAATGATGAGAGTCTCAAAGAGGATTTTGTTCTTATCCCATAGCCAAAGGTCCATTTATTTACATTTGTGCTAAGTCCATAACAAGTTTACCACCCTCCATTTATCATTTTCTCAATGCTATAGTTCGAGTTGAGCATGTGATGAACATGGTGATGAAGATCAATTATGAGATACTTTTATGTAGTCACTTCCTTTGAGTTATTGTTTTCATACACAAAATTAGCCTAGATGATCTTTCTAGATTTAATTATTATAACCTTTGTTTTGTGAGTGTTAATAGTCATACATGTACTAGAGAAAAAATCATTGAGAATTTTTAGTTGCATGTGGCTAACACAACAACCATCTAACTTGTCAATTTATATGCAGAAAGGGATAGGGGAGAAGGACAATCTTGCTTATCTCTTATATTACAAAATCAATTTCTTCCTACAACCTTATCACAACAACTCTTAACTTAAAAAGGAACTTTTAGCTCCTCTAGCCTATTTCAAAAGTTAGTCATGGACATTGTGTAAAAAAATTCCTAGAGTTAACTAAACAACAAGTTAGATTGATTTTATTATTATGACACTTTGCAATGATCCTAAAAGTAATAATGTGGTACTTAGATGGCTTTGTAAATATAAATTAATCTTATTTTCCAAATAATTTTACATAATTTGATTAAAATGGATTTAATGATAATGATCTACCATTTTAGAATCTTGAAAAAAAAATAGACAATTATATAACTTGTTTTTCAAGTAAAAATCACCTTGTGAGAAAAATGAGTGCTTAAAACAGTTTTTATTCATTCTAAAATTTAAAAAGGACATATTTGAACGTTGAAATGTAAAAATAAAAATCAGCTTTTATAGAAATGTACGAGAGAAAACATTTTTGTGTTCATGATAAGATTCGTAATATCCATCTCTAATTTAGGATAAATGGAATTGTGTGTTTTGTTTTACTTCGTTTTCAGCCAGCGTTGGGGGATGAGATGTCGATGTTGGGCGGAATCACAGACTTCAACTATGCTATGTTGGCATGTGTGAGCGGCAGATGAAAATAAAATTTAACTAACAGCAATCTGGTTGTCCAATAAAATGGTGAAGAGCTATATAGTGTAGAAAATAAACAAAGACGATTCTAGAACAAAGCATGAATCCGTGCAACGAAAGCTTTTATAGGAGGTTGAATAGAGGGTAGTTAATTTACGAGGTTGAACATACCGTAGTTAGGGTTGAAGCATCTAAATATGGGCAGTTAGGGTTTTGGCTTCTAAATACGGGCTTCTTCGTTTCGTAATTTTCGAACTAATTCCAAATGAAAGGGAGGGATCGGGCACTTCGCGGCAACGAAAAAGAAACTTGAATTATATTGAATGTGAAAACAACAGTGTTTTTTTGTTTGTAAAACTATATCTCTCTGTAACAACTTACTTTACAGTACAGAAAGAAAGAAGAAGAATACAATTAAATTCAGCCAACAGCAATCTGGTAGTTCAATAAAGTGGGGAAGGGCTATATAGTGTATAAAATTAACAAAGATGTTTCTAGAATGAGCTTGAATAAGGGGGTAGTTAATTTACAGAGTTGAAGGGAGGGTAGTTAGGTTTGAAGCATCTAAATATGGGCTTCTTCGTTTCCTAATTTTTCACTATTTAATTCCATATGAAAGCGAGGGATTGGTCACTTCGCGGCAACAGGAAGGAATTCGGATTATATATCTGTTTACTATGAAAACAACAAAAACGTTATTTATATGTACACTGTCCAAACAATAGCCGGTGGACCCATATTGCCATCTGCGCAAAATACATCTCCATACAACAACTTGGTTTATGGTAGATAAAAAGTTGAATCTCCACCTTGGATGTTTGTTTTCTTGGGTTTCATTTGTACACTTCCATTGATATATATTTATATCCACAACAACCAATTAGTTTATGGTACCGAAAGTCCAAGTAAAAGTTGAAGTAATATCGTTCGGAGGCTTCCATTGATATTGAAATTCTAACCGATGGGAACTGTTCTAATCGACCTGGAACGAATGCACAGGAGTAGGTTTTAGGTACGATGAATTATCAGTAGTTACAATCTGGAACTTCAATTCAGTGAGATAGTCGATGGGAGAGGCTTGTGTTATTTTATTGCCAACATATGTTAAAGAGTAGACAAACCCCGGTGAACCAATTATCTTGTCACTATCGACCAACTAGCTTAGTTGGTATGTACTCCGGGAGGTCACGAGTTATAACTGTTTGGCATATAGTCTCAACAGATAGCTGTGATGGGTTTTAGATTGGGTGAAACTGTACACAAATGTAATATTATTCTTTCGATTTTAGAATATCACTATCATCCAACTCCAGTAAGCTGTTGGTTGTTGTGGAGTCAATATGCTCCAAAGACTTTTGTGGAGTAGCTGAGAGGTCTTCTTCTCTCGAGCTCTCAACAACAAACGCCAACAAACGAGGAGGACTATCTGCACACAGATGCTGTGATTGATTTAAATAAACGTCGATCTTGAGGACCTCATCAACACAATCGATCACACACAGCTAGCTGTTCTTGCTCTGGTCAGTTGATACAAAGATTAATTCATTTCATATTGTTGAGAATCACATTATGGCCAAAACTATTTCGTCCCGCCTCGCTCCTTCACTAGTTTGTTCACCCCAGGCACATTTCTTCATAATATCGTTGCTATTATCTTCCTATGCGTACTGTCATGCTGCCTTGATTCCAAATTTTTATGCCCAGTCATGCCCCAGGGCCGAGCAAATAGTGAAATCAGTAGTAGAGAAGGCCGTGGTGAAGGAAGCTCGAATGGCAGCGTCCTTAATCAGGCTTCTATTCCATGACTGCTTTGTCAAGGTGATTATATATATTCTCCTAGTTTCTTTATCTATCGAATTGCTAGCTATTAGTATAAACTAAATAATTTGTTAATAACAAGATGTATGTGTGTATGCAATTAACTGGATGACAGGGGTGCGACGCATCTTTGCTGCTGGATAACAGTACAACCATAATAACTGAGAAGGGATCGAATCCCAATAACAACTCTGCCAGAGGATTTACAGTCGTTGATCAGATAAAGAGTGAACTGGAGAAGGCGTGCCCAAAAACTGTATCCTGTGCAGATATTCTCGCTATTGCAGCTCGTGACTCAGTGGTCCTGGTAATACTTTACATACTGATCGATTTACTAATAAATATATCATTCATTCAAAAGAACATATTTTGGTAGCATTTGGTTTTCTGGACAAGATTATAGTTACGCCGCATGTCATATACCTATTATTGAATGAGCACAATTAATCACTTTTTAATCTAAAATTGTAATCTGATGGCTAACAATTGAAGATGCTGGCATATTCTTAGTCTTCTTCCCAAATCATATTCTTTTAACCTGTTTACCTTTTAACATTTACCTAATCATATTAAGAAATTACTGGAGCACTATATGATTGCCACAATGATTAAACTTTGGATTTAGCACGCTGACTGTAGACGCTCATTTTCTGGTTGCGCATTTCATTTTCTGGCTATACTTTTCATTTTCTGTCCATGCCTTTCGGCGTTCATCAGCCACTGTTTTGAGTGGCTGTGCTAGTTTAGTTAAGCTGGCTTACACTTTATTGATAATGTACATAATTATGACGGTTAGCAATAAAAGATAAAAGATGTTAGCGTATTTTTAGTGTCTTCTCAATCAAATCAATGGATAGGATTTATTGTTCATAACTTAGTTGCATTTATGAATACATCATTTAACCTGTTTACTTTTTCAAATTACTTAATCATATTAAAAAATTACTATAAAACCATATAATTACCATTTTGAAATAATTAACAAAAATTAACATCTGTAAAATTTTATATTCTTACTCTAATAATCCATTATTTATCGTAACATGGACTTTTAACCGACTGCGTTCTTTTATTTTTTCCTTTGCATACCTATCGACGTTCACCAGCCTACTTTGAGGCTGTGCTAGTAAATAATAATACATAATGATGTGTTATGCAAAACAATACATAGTGATGTGTTATGTATGAATATTATCAGAGTGGAGGTCCAAGCTTTGAAGTTTCTCTGGGAAGGAGAGACTCGAGGAGTGCAAGCTTGAGTGGATCGAACAACAATATTCCAGCGCCCAACTCAACTCTCCAAACACTCATTACCAAGTTTAAGGGACAGGGTCTGGATGTGGTAGATCTGGTTGCCCTTTCAGGTATCGTGTTGTGTTTATTTGCAGCCTCATATACATAATTTAATTTGAGATTCATTCATTTTGTTTTGTAGCATTGAATATTATGTGGAGATTATTAAGTACTGAAATGCAAATGCAAATTACGCAGGAAGTCACACCATCGGCTTATCTCGATGCACAAGTTTCAAGCAGAGGCTTTACAACCAGAGTGGAAATGGGCAGCCAGACTTCACCCTAGACAAGCCCTACTATACTCAGCTCAAATCTAGCTGTCCGAAATCCGGAGGAGATAATAACCTGTTCCCACTAGATTTCGTGAGTCCTACGAAATTCGACAACTACTACTTCAAGCACTTGGTGAGCGGGCATGGACTGTTGAACTCCGACGAAGAGTTGTACGCCAAGGGCAAAGGGAAGACGATGGAGCTAGTGAAAACATACGCAGAAAATGAGGATGCCTTCTTAAAACAATTTGCAGTATCGATGGTGAAGTTGTCGAACATCAAGCCTCTTACAGGCACCAAGGGAGAAATCAGGGTCAGCTGTCGTGCTGTTAACGGTTGATCAGTTGAATTTACTTAATTTCCAACATTTGCATTGCATGGCATTACATCATCCTTTATATATGCGATCAAAATGCATTACTAAATAATCCTTCCATGCGCATACAGTTTGTCACAGCGTGATAGTATTGCCGCCCGTTAGTTATATTAGGTTTCTAGTCGGGTCAGACGATAAAGGAACATTAGTTCAACGTCGAATACCTCGAATGAAATTGTCATGTTTTCAGAAGTATCTTTAAATATTTGAAGAATAATTAGTGCGGCATATCAAGATTTTTGTGGAAGTTGAAGCGTAATTGATTTCTCTGTTTTTTCTTAATTTCCACACATCCAGCTTTCAAAATTCAAGGAGATCATCGAAGCTTGAAATTCCATCCAGCTGGTATATGTCGTTTACTTTTTTTAAATGAAAACTCTTGGCTTTGGGATTTAGAGAGCATCTCATTTACAGTTAGATGCCCAAGACACCCACGATGGATATGGATATCTAATCTGAACCAATAATTAAAAAATCCCACCGATTAACAGCTAGAACACAGCTCAGCTTAACCTGGATATCTAATCTGAACCAATAATTAAAAACTCCACCGATTAACAACTAGAACACAGTTCAGCTCAACCTGGATATCTAATCTGAACCAATAACTAAAAACTCCACCGATTAACAGCTAGACCACAGCTCAACTCAACCTGGATATTTAATCTGAACCAATAATTAAAAACTCCCACGGATTAACAGCTAGACTACAGCTCAGCTCAACCTACATTATAAGTCTCAACCTATAATATAAGTCATTTACTTACCAATATCTTGCATGGAAAACATGGTTATTCTGAATGCTAACCTTGCATTTCAAGGACTATTCCAGGTTAGTATTCATAATTACTCCACACGTTCCAAAAATACAAAACTCTACAATACACTTCCTGTACCTAAATTGTTCAAATATAAGAAAATTAGATGACAAGTATTGCAAAGCAAATCACGACATAGAATTCAATCCTATATATAAATAATATTTTTTATTATATATATGTTTTTCATTTTAGTTTATAAGAATTATCTTATTTATATTCAACTATAAAATATTTTTCATTTTAGTTTATAACAATTATCTTATTTATATTCAACTATAAAATATTTTTCATTTTAGTTTATAACATTATCTTATTTATATTCAACTATAAAATATTTTTCATTTTAATTTATAAGAATTATCTTATTTATATTCAATTATAAAATAAAATTCTTTTATAAATGTTTAAGAAAATAAAAAGAGAACATCTAATAGAACAACCCCTTGTATAAGAATGGTAGATAGCACTGTGTTACAAGTTATGATAAATAATATTGTGTTACAAGTTACACTAAAATTCAATTGCTTACAACTTAATATTATGAATCCACTTATTATGTTTTCTTTAATATTAATTACCACCCTAGTTCTTATAGTGGAAATAAGATGGATGAGCTAATTATTATTTGTCATACAACATTCTATAATGATGACATTCCATACATCACAAAAAAAAATTAGAAAATTCACTTATAGTGTGATTGATAAAAAGAGGAAAATACTTTTCATAATGTTATTTCCATTTAATTAAATTCAAAAATACTTTTATGACTTTATTCCTTTTTATTTTATTTAAAAAAAAAATTCAAAATAATGATTAAAAATTGATTTGGTCGAATAATATATTTTATTATTTTGATCCTATCAAGGATAAGTACTATTTTTCTTATAAAATAAAGACATCCCCTCCATTTTCCATATCCTTACACATTGAAAATAAATAATTGTTGTTGAAATTTCTTGTCCTCTTTTGACCCCATTTCACTATCTCTTTCATCCATCAAAGAAGAGAAGCATAACCTACAACCACACACTCGGGAAAGAAGAAAAACCCTTCCACGGAGATGCCACATCATGTATTCTCCGCAGGTGTATTTGTATTCACTCTTGTTATTAGGTATGGGATTATATTCGTTCTTTACATTAGTGTTCTTCATGTGTCTTACTGAATAGCATATATATTAGAATAAATTTGTTTCATAGAAAATTAGGGTTTTTTTATCTTTTAACTTTTTTTGGGATTTGCTCACCCTTGTTGTAAAATCACACCAATTTAATGGCTACTCTACCGGGATCTGACCAATTTCATGATCCTTGGTTCTAGGTGTGTGGTAAATGGTTTATTCTTCCATTTTTAATGGGTTCTTATAAGTTTTTCAACGTTTTTTAACATATTGTAGCTTTTTGTTCATATTTACAGGTTACGGGCCAGAAAATAACTTAGAAACCCTCAGGTCCGGAGGCAAAACTTTAGATCCAGTCCCTGAACCCAACGCACTTTTTGGGAGAGGATATTTGGCATTGGTCAACATAGATTTTGGGGGAAGTTTCTACCACTAGTTAATGCAGTTTTGGGGGAAGTACAATGCATCTTTTGGGGCAGTTTCCACCACATGCCAACACATTTTTCTAGGTATTTTTCCGCATTGGTCACATTTTATTTGGATTTGTTTTATGTACTTCATTTTCTTGTTGTAGGTTTTGTTTAGGTCCTATTTTTTCCCTTTAATTTACACAATCTATTTCTTAGTTTAAAAATCCCACTAAACCTAAGGGATTGAGGGCCAAACCCCCAAGGGGTTTTTTACCTTTCCCTCAAGTTTTTTAAGGGTTTGGCTCTCGATATTTTATTAGAGGTTTTTTAAGGGTTTGGCTCTTTATATTCTATTACTATAGATAGGTTGCAAGTTTACCATTATATTCTTGAGTTTGTTTTTTTGATTTTCATGTTTTTTTAGTGTATTCAAAAACTAAATAAAATAGTATATAAGGTAGGACATTTAAACTAGGTTCCATTGTATTTAGTTTATTTTTGTTTTCTACAATTATTGGTTGTTATGAGTTTTTTTTTTGTAGAACCTTGGTTATCTTGCATTTTCATACTAAACCCTTAGTAGAAAGAAAGACCACTTAGGAACCCTCCTTTTACTTTTGAGGCTTGCCATTGCAAATGTAGTTGCATTGTTTGGAGGAAATTTTGTTTCATTGAATTTACATGCAACACGTTTTTAGTTTTTTGAAAACAAAATTTAGCACTTAGTACTTTTGATTAATTTTTTTTATTGTTTCATAAATGTAAGTTTATTCCATGCACTTTCTTTCCAAATTTGTTCATTTTTAGCATTTATTTTTAATTTGACAATTTTCTTCTTAACATTTAACCCATTTCAAAACCATAATATCACCAACCAAAACCAAAACTTAAACTTTCCTTTAGACACCATTTCTCCTTCGAGGAGATAGTCTTGTAGGCTCACTTGTAGGCTCAAAGGCCTTCAACCCGAGTTTGCTATTAGGTCTGCTCTCATCTCCACTCAAAGAAGAAAGGTCCCACGCCCTGCTCTCTCCATTTGTTCTAGCTCATCTAAGTTGAATACCTCATTTTCATTGAGAGTATTGGTACAACCATTTTCAACCCTTTACCTGCTTCCCCAAGACCATCTCCCCCTAGTTCCCCCATGGCTGGAACTACTCAAACCTCATCCCATAACTCCTCGAGTTGATCAATGACCCTATCCATCATGACCACAACTTGCCTCCCACACCTACCAAATTGCCTTATGATATACCCAAGTTTGAGGGTAAGTCAGGAGAAGACTCGTCTAACCATGTGATTTCTTCAGATCTATGGTTTTCTTCAAACTCTATCATGGAGAAATGTACTATAATTAATCCTATCCATAGAATCTTGATGGGTGTCTCTACCAAGTGGTACAATGGACAACCTGAGAACATAAACCGTACCTTCGATTCCATTGCCAAGGTGTTTCTCATTCTCTTCCAATTACATATCTACCATGACATCAAGATCCTTACCTCTTATTGTCAAAACACCACCACTCATATCTTAGAACATATCCATGAGTGGTGTAGAAGGTGTGGTCTATATAAGCCTAAGCTTGATGACATCTTCTTGAAGGACTTTTCCTAAAATCCTTCCTTCCTCCCATCACCAAGGATTTTCTTATGATATAACGCTAGAATGAGGAAGAGGTTATCTAGAAGGCCCATTAGTATTATTTGACTTATGCTTATGGATACACTTATACGATCCTTCCATGCCCCTTGTCCTCAATTAAGTAACTCAGGAAGATCACATGCAATCGACTATGTTTCATAGTCTTAGGCACCACCACCTCCACCCATACCTTGTGGATATCATCCTCCTTTTGGTTGGTTCCCCATTCCCTATAGATACCCAAACCCACCTCAGGAACCTTCACGTGATTCATCACATATGAACACTATTACATCCTATCCTACACCTCATGTCCACCTCCATCACCATGGTCAAGGAAGCCCTTGTGGTAACCCCTCTTGTGATATTTCCAAAAACCATTATTACCCTTTTCCTATTCCACCACTAGCTACCTCTTCCCTTTAGAAGTCCTCCCCCCACCCCATCCTAGTCCACCTACACCTTGTCCTCCAAGATAGGTGTAAGTGCAAAAGAATGCTCCCCTTTCTGCAAACCAGGATAAAAATTTGAAGAAGGGTAAATGGAAGAAAAATAACCAAAACCAAGTGCCCCAAAAAAGTATGAATACCTCCCTGAGTTCTTGTGGAAACTAACCTCACCCAAATCAAATCCAAGGTACTAACCCAACACCCAAGTAGGTAAGAAACAACCCCTCTGCACCAATAAACCTTATGCTTGTTGTTGTTTCTACGAGCATTACACTCATGAGTGTTTTAATTCCTAAGCTTGATCCCTAACTGTAAATATATTGTACATATGATAGCTATGTTGGTGAGATGGTATGTTTGGGCCAGACTGGCTGTAAATTTGAGCAAAGGTCAAAGAGCATATAGAGCCTATATTGTAAATTGTACACATACACTCACTAATAAAAAATAATAACACCACATATGTAGACCAAGGGACGAAAAAAGTATGGGGGGGATAAGACTCCATGAGTGGGAAAGGGGGACAAGGGCTAGGTAAAGGGAGCTTAAGCCAAGGAGGATAATAAAATATAGTATAATAATTCCCTAAGCCTTTAAATTATTATATTATATAAGAATATAATCATGTATATTATTATATTATATAATAGTCTAATATAAAAAGGATACATGCATAATTAAAAGAGGAATTTGGTTTGATTCTCCATTCCATTCATTTAATTCTTACCAGGATGACTATAGGATTTCCTTTGGGGGAGATGGTGGCCCACATTACAGATGTGGATCATGGGTGGGTCATGGTTATGTGTACACTTCTCCTTGGGTTTCCTCAGAAAAGGCTGGAGCCCTGGAGGTAGAAGTGTGCAGATAGGTTCCCTAGTGAGAGGCCTAGAGGGTACTTGAAGAACACTGAGGGAATATAGAACTCGTAGAACCACATTTCTCTCAGGCATCATGGTTGACATGTGCTAGAGCCTTGGAAGGGTAGTGGTTTAACCCAAGGGACCCTGGTGCAGAGAAGGAGGAACACTACCTTCGATTGCATGGGATGATGGGGAATGAGAGCTATAGGCTGGAGTGCTCCTGAGGTTTGGTACCTTGGACTAGACCTTGATGGTATTGAATGTGGCCCATAGTTTGCTAGGAATCTCTTTTCGGGTGGAGTAACAACCCCATCTCAGGTTGAGATATTATCAGTAGTGTGGTCTATGGCTTGGAGGAAGTCGAAGTTCTACAACCAATATCTTTGTAAAATATAAGTTCCATGTTTATTTTTTGTTATATGATATAATTATCACTTAATTTGTTATATGCCTTAGAATCTCTATGTATATATACATTTATGAATTGTTATGTGTTTTGCATAATTTTACATGTAAAATTGTATGATGAAGGAGTTGTAGTTGTATGGTGTCAGAGATTGGTTGTGCTTATGATGACATTAGAGGAAAATTGATGGAATTTCCTAGTTCTTGGCCATCTCCATCTCAGTAGGTACCAAGGTAGAAGGGTACACTATAAAGTGGTATTAGAGCTCTAGTTACAACATTGTACCTACATGGGCCAAAGACACAACATAGAGATGAAATTAATAACAGGTTTGCAAACTATTTGAAAATTTTACCATGTTGCAGTGGGTTACCTTGGGGTCATGGAATCATAACATGAGTGAGTTTGAAACCCTTCACTCTGCGAATGATGTGAAGGAGGTTTGTTGCACCATCAAATTCTTGGGCGAATTCTCCTCATAGTGAGAGTCTTAGGAGTGGCATATCTAGAGCACGATCAAATATCGAAGGGAATTTCTAATTGTTTTGTTCTATGCCTATTATATGGTTTGAAAAATAATATAGCTTGTAGTACATTGTATTAATATACAATAGGTGAAAAAGGTTGGGCTTTAGTGCAGTGGCATATCTAGAGCACGATCAAATTTGAAAACGAATTTCTAGTTGGTTTGTTATCTGCATATTATATTGTTTGAAAAATAATATATCTTGTAGTACATTGTACTGATATAAAATAGGTGAAAGAAAAAGGTTGGGATTTAACAGATTTTCTACTTAAACGTTGGTTTAGATCCTTTCTAACACTAAGCAGAGTTTGCATGATTCGCAAACAATGCAACACTCCCACAAGGTATCATTGATGTGATGATTGAGTTGTTTTCAACGACTCTTATTTGCTGCAACATCAGATGGTAGCCACGAACCCCATTCATATTTAATACTCATTCATATTTAACATTGGTTGCTATTGATTGTTGGTTTATATTGTGAATCAGCTTGAGATTACAAGGAGAAGAAGCATTTGTTCAGATAGGTCTCTTGTTGGTTCCAACATGTTTTTAGCTCTATTTTACCTATGATGTTAGTAAGGAAATCCATCTGGACACAACCTTTGCGAAACAGATCCATGGAACAGATCCATTCATCGTTGTATGGATTATTTTTTTTCGAGTGTTTTCTCTATAGTGTATTTATTTGCAGATATTGAAAAGATTAAGCAGAGACAGAATTGATGCAACACACCACACTATTGATGTCTATTTTATTAATATGAACATGTACAATTACACAATATGGTTACAAGAGTTAGGGAGTTACCAACCCCTGTAATGGTAAACTAACTAATTAACTAGTTAAGGATGTAATTAGGTATTTTCCTTAACACTCCCCCTTAATTACATCCGATAAAAAATATCATTATCACTAGCTATCAATACATTAGACTTCACACTCCCCCTTAAACAAAACTAATTCAAATTCTCCTATACAATCATCAAGTTAGCATATGAGTAGACACCCTCGTATCTACAAAAGTGGACTTAATACCACATTCCTCTACTAAAGTGGAATTAATACCACATTACTCCGCCAGGCCTCAAGCTGCTCAAAACCAGGGATAGTTGTGATGTATCATGGCCATTGCTTCATGCTTCTCGAAACCAAGGATACATGCTACATGATCACATTCTCACCTATGTAGGCCTGATTCTATCATGGCTTAGTGAACATGGGGAACAAAGCTTGTGTATAGAAAAGCTCACAACTTCTTACAAATGAGACAAAAATATCAGGGCTTACTGAACATGGGGAACAAAGATTTCCTATAGAAAAGATCACAACTTCTTACAAATGGGACCAAAAAACTTACTAGAGTGTATATTAGGGTGTTGGGTACAACCAAACATGCACCCCTCAAATTACAACAAATCATTTCTTATTATATTTTCTCGTGAATGAAAAAACAAAAATTTAACAAAAAAATTAGTTGTATTTTCTTGCATTCTCTTCTCCACTCTTTCTTGATGTCTCTTCCCATCTTTCTTCTTTCAGGATTTTTGGTTTCCTTTCTTTCTCAGGGCGAGGTTGTTTTTGCATGCAGCTTTTACTGCTCAATAATGCGGAAATGTTGTCCCTTTTATCTTATGTCTTCTTCAATTTTCGTTTCATGGCAACTCTTCTTCATCTATCGGATTTCTTGGCATGGCTCGAATATGCTTATTCAATTCACAAAAATTCTTTCTCTTTCCAACTCTCTTTATAAATGCCAAAATAAATCTCATCACCATGCTTCACATTTGTTTTTCTTTTTTGCTCCTGAATTTACCTTCATCTCAGATTTCCATATTCTCATGTCATTTGTTAGAGTCACGAATTCTAACAAAATAACTATACCAATATTGAGTTAGATAGACTCAATAAGATTCAATACATTCTTTCAAGACACAAATATTTTCTTATATCACCAAAACCATAAAGTTATTTATATCACATGAAACAGTGCATTCCATTCTCAATGCCTTCTTCTTTTTTTGAAAACTCAATCCTTAATGAAAAATCTTTTTAATGGAAAATCCTTTTTGGCCTTTTCTTCAACTAAAACACTCCTCTTTTATAATTCAAATAAAACACTTTTGTTAGAGTCGTGAATTCTAACAAAATAACTATACCAATATTGAGTTAGCTAGATTCAATAAGATTCAATACATTCTTCCAAGAAACAAATATTTTCTCATATCACGAAAGAATTAAAGTTATTTTCATCAACTTTAACAACTTACACAAGCAATAACTCAACACACTAAGCATGCTTTCAACAAACAAACTATTCCCAATCATTTTGTGAATTTCATCCAAATCCACTCCAACCATAACATTTCCAATCATAACATTTACATTTGGCACTCCATATCTGTCCACTCAATTCGATATCACATGAAATAGTCCATTCCATTCTTAGTGCCTTATCGGTCTTCTTTGTCTTCTTTCTTTTGGAAGATCGGCGATGATCTTGCTTAATGACAAATCCTTTCAAATGGCAAATCCTTTGTAGTTTTTATTTTTTATGTGTCGTTCTCTAAAACATTAAACTAAAACACTCCTCTTTTATAATTCAAAAAACACTTTATATTTTTTATTTCTTTATGATGGACAGAACCTAAAAATCATGTCCTCTTTGGCTTTACACATCATTTTAAAATTATAATTACATTCTTCTCATGTATGTCGAATATCCGTGTCCTATCTTTACATAGCATTTTAAAATTTATAATAAATTACTTCTCTTTATCCTTGTTGGTGGCTCAGCTTCTCCACCGCAACTGGATTCGTGAGTATTGTTCTTTCTCTAAACCTGGTCTCCATAGGCATCCAAAAGAACCTCCATCAATTCTTGCGTGCAAGGTTCCTTGATTCCAAACACTCGGATGGATCGGCTCAGCTCTACTACAGTCTTGACTGATCTTTGATCTCACAATGAGGACCATTGCTTTCATGGTAACCTCAACCTTCACAATCGGGAGCATTTCTTTCATAGTAACCTCAACCTTCACAATGAGGAGTATTTCTTTCACAGTAACCTCAACCTTCACATACCCTGGATCATGGGCCCTCCAATGATGGAGTGAGACCTAGATCTGCTTCGATACCATGAAAAGATTAAGCAGAATTGATGCAACACATATCAACTATTAATGTCTATTATATTAATATGAACATGTACAATTACACAATATGGTTACAAGACGTTATGGAGTTACCAACCCCTATAATGGTAAACTAACTAATTAACTAGTTAAGGATGTAATTAGGTATTTTACTTAACATATATGTCAATATGTGTGGGTAGGTTATCCAACAATGTAGTGATTAGATTGTTAGACTTCATTACACGAGAAATATGCATCCAACAATGTAAAGGATGTATAGGCTATAATGAATACCTCAGAAGTGTGAAGTGTTTCATGGTGTAGTCCTCTATTCATCATTTCCATTCAAGCTAATCATGCATGACAAAATTCATCGTTTTCATTCAAGCTAATCGTGCATGAAAAAATAGACACGAAAGAAATTTGTTTTGTACCAAGAGGAAATTATAGTATAACCCCTGGCATAACTAGAAATAATGTGAGAGGCATACCTTAAAATAATGATTTATGCTCTTTCATGGAAAGTTGTAATGACCGACACAATGCACAATCTATAACTGTCTATTGCTTATTTCAATATTTAGAATGATCTAGATGTGATCCAAGGACACTTTGTCAAATTAGAACAAGGGTAGATGTGATTAAATGTAAGGTACAAGAATAACAATGGAACAACACAATATATGAAACCACCCAACTAAAATAATACCTTTATTGATAGGAAACAATGTTCACTATATCTTTGAGGGGGAAACCTCAAGTAGAGCAGTGCTCAATTACAATAATTCTCAAGGAAAAAACATCTCAAGCCCTTGACTCCTATTTATACTAAATATAGCTACCAAAAGAACAATCTAGAGGAAGATCTTCTAGAAGTCGAAGATTCTATTAGGTGTTCTTACATTTGACTTATTCTTCCTTATTACCAAGCCTTATTAATATTGGCCTTTATTACATGAAAAATATATTATTGTACCTACGTGAGGGATTAGGGAGGTTAGGTCCCTAACATGCCCTACCCCTTAAAAAAGAACATTGTCCTCAAGGCTTGAGATGAAGAAATTGTTGCAGAATGGTAGTTGGCTCCCAAGTGGAATCTACTAGAGTTGTATCTTTCCACTATAGTAACACTTCTTTGATGATGTGATGATGGAGACGATGCTCACACTGGTCCAAGACTCCTTGTGGATTCAACCAAATGGAGCCTTCTTCATCCAACTCGGGAAGACTAGTTTGAGTTTAGCACTTAGTTCCAATCACCTTCTTTAAGTAGAAGACATGAAAAATAGGATGGCACTTAGAATGACGACCACCTGTCCCACATGCTTGAGAACTGTATAAGGACCATAAAATTTGGGTTCCAGTTTCTCACAATGGTTTTCCTTGAGTGAAGTCTGCTTATAAGGTTGTAGTGGAAGAAACACATGCCCCCTTCTACAAATTGACATTAGCGACCATGATCTTCTTGTTGCTTCATGTGATTCTGAGCCATGACCAAATTCTCTTTGAGGGTACAGAGAATAGCCTCTCGAACTATAAGAGTTTGGTCAACCGCCTAGACCTTCGAGACATCGGACATGTGTGAGAGAAATGAAGGTGGATTTTTTCCATATACTGCTTCAAAAGGAGTTATGCGAGTAGTTATATGGTAAGAAGTGTTGTACCACCATTCAGCTAGGGGTAACCATTGAGCC
>CBVK0100603264.1:0-16947 GCA_900067695.1 Picea abies | reverse complement strand
GGGGGTTTTCCCATGAGGTTTTCCCTCTTTCCTCATTTATTTCAGTGTATATTTTGTATTTGGGTACCTCACATGGCCTCATTGCCGAGACCCATTCTTTATTTTCACTAGAGTGATGTTTATTTGAAACTTCAACTAGTTTTCCATTAACATCAACTAGCTCATTTGCTAATGTTTTCATGACTTTCTGTAAATTTTCCATATCAAAAACATCTTCATCTTTCCTTTCATCTTTGATAATTGTTTTATTGGTTGTTATAGAAGATTTTGAATCTTCACTTGGAGATTTACTTGCAATACTAGATATTTATTTTTCTACATCTAAATCTTCCTACATTGCTTCAGTCAAAGAATTTTACTTTCTCTTTTAACAAACATAGAAATGGAAATTGGTAAAGCAGAGGAATAAAAGTCAATTTCAATGTCTAAACCAATCTTGGATGTTTCAGGCATTTTATTAAGTAGTTTAAGGAATCTTTGATTGAAATATTTGATTCTTTTGGGACCCATCCTAATTTTGGATAATTCCACTAATAAAATAGATGAAGATTTATCGTCCGCAAATTTATAATGAATAAATCCTTGAAAGTATCCCAATTAGTGATGGAATTAACTCGTAGAGAAAAATACCAAGTAGAAGCTAGAATCTTCTCCTTCAAAAGTGTATGAGAAAAATATACATACAACATCTTCATGCTCAACACTTCTCAGGTTAACAGCTAACATAAAATTTGTTGATATGATCATCAGGAGTTTCTCTTGATTCAGGATTGAATTATGGTAACCATTTATTTGGATTTTTAGGTAAATCATGTTTATTTCCGGGAACATTGACTGCTCCTAGAGTTCTCCAAGGTGTTCTTGGTACTCCAGCCATAGTATTTGGTTAACGATGAGGTGGTGGAGGAGGATATGGAATAGGATATGTATGTAGAGGAGGAGTTGAAGGAGGATTATTTCCAACAATTTTAATTATGGTTTTTCTGATCTGGACAGGAGTTTGAAAATGAATATGTTCAATACCTAACCTCGGTCTATGTTCTCTTGTAAGAACACCTAATTCCTTAATGACAGACTCTATAGAATCATAAGATCCTTGAGAAGTTTCTCCTTTATTTCTAAGCTCTTCTATTTGTTGCTTAATTTGTTGAAACTCTGGAGAAATAAGAAAACTGGAAGAAATATCACTTACAGTTCTACGAATTGGGGATTTTGATTGTGTAGTAACAAAATATATTGTGGGCGAATTTGATCTACTTGAATGGTATTTGGTTTTGTTGGTTGTTTTGGCCATTCATTATCAAAGTGTCCTCCTTCTAGCGCCAAAATGTTGATAGTCAAATATGACCATGTTCAACATGAAGGAATTCACCCGGTCAAGGTCCCAATTAAACCCTTATCCGTTGAAAATGGCGATTCTGACTAGTTTAGGTCCAGTTACCTAAAACTATATAATCTATTAAATTCAAAATATATACATATTATAATCAATTAAAGAGTTTTTTATCTTTTATTGAGTAACAAACTAACATATAAATTATACAAATTTTAAACTATATACAAAAGAGAAATTGATTCTAGTTAACATAAAAGTAACCTCTATGAAAGAGGATTTTGTTTTCTTTTAAAAAGTGAAAAGTATGTATAATTAAAGTAAAATAAATTAACTAAAGTAGAATAAAACTAAAAGAAAAATCTAATCATCGGGAGAAAATTCAAATAGTATATGAATCTAAGTAAAATAAACAATGTTCTAAATATATAGATCTTCAAAACAAATGTTTAATTATATCAATTGAAAACAAATTACTAAACATGTTTAAATAACTAACACAAACTTATAATCCCAACAGTAACTCATATACATATTAATCACTTAAATAATGTGTCAAAAAAAATGAAATTGATTTAATTTATTAGCAGTAATTAACTAAATCAATATGTAATATCATCGACACAATCCAGATAAAACTTTGATTTCAAAAAAAATAAACACTCGAATATCAGTAATAGTACCAAATATTGATTGCTTGGATTAATATTCAAAGTCATAAAGAGATTTAGAACAATGTATCAAAACATAAACTTGTACAACAGTGTATAAGTTTTGTTCTCTTTCAAAAAAAATGAAAACTCCCCACTAATTATTTTTCCCTCACTGTTTTATATTGAAGGAATTCAAAAACAGAAATTAACTCCCATAACCATAAACAGTTATCCATTTAGAATGGGAAAATAACAAAATTCCCCAAACTAAATTAACTAAGTACATAAAAATAAAAACCTCTAACTGTTCAATTTTAGAATTCTGTCTGGAAACTAATTTTTTCATTCCTTGCATTTTCCAGGACATTCTTTTTACACCTGTAAAACAAAAGAAAAGAAAAAATATAAATTAAAAAAAAAAAAAAATTAAAGTTGCTACAGAATTTGAAATTTTGTAGCTATTCTTTGATTAACTAAAACTAATGAAAATGTAAACTAAACTAAAAAAAAAATGTTAAACTCATACCAATAAACAAAACATTTTATCACTGAGTGTCACTGGGAACAGTCTTGAAATCAGAATTAACAAAAATATTAACTCCCGATAAGTTAATGTTAACTATTTCTTTCTTTTTATAATCTTGTTTGAACCCTGGAACCTGTCTTCTTTGGTTATCGATCAAAGCGCTATTCTTTGATCTAAGGAGTTTATTTTCTAATTCCAAATCGTTTATATTATCCTGTAATATTGGAACCACTGAATAATATTTGTCCTTTCAGAAGAAAACCTCTAGATTGTGACCATTTTCATTTCTTTCCTTTTCCTTTTCTTTAGAAAAAATTTCAATTAGTTCATGTGAAGAAATGTGTTGTGGGGAGGAGACTTCTTGATTTTTAACCAACTCTTCATCCTCAATTTGGATAGGAGAACTAGCTTTCAAGGTTTTCCTAGGATTATTTCTAAACATTCTTGATATTTTTCTTCCTTGCCTCTTGTTCATAAAATCGACTAGATTAATGGAATCATTGTTATATGTGGAAACAAGTGGGTCGCATTCATATGCAAGGGAGAAAATTACGGTTTTCTTGGAATCTCTGGAAGAAACCTAAGGTGCATCACTAGAAACACACGATTCTAGACTAACATTAAACTTAACAGTTTGACTGAGAGTAACCCTCGCAGTGTTTTGTTTAGGAGAAGAAACGTGAGGGTAAGGAGAAAAAATATCTTCTACAGGATCTGGGGTTTCCTTTTCAGAAGAGTGGGACTGTAAACTTGCTTCGGAATTAACCTGGAAGTGATTTATTTTCACAAACTTTTCCCAAGAATCACCATTTTGTTCTAACTGAAATTCGATTAGAATTTTCACTAAACTATGATGAAAGACATTTGTTTTTGAACTGAGGCTCTTTTTCTGATAGAAATGTGTCATTTTAGAAAGGATTTTAAGCAATAATACATGCATGTTCAATTCATAATCCATGAAGACCATTAAAATACAAAAGTGATAAATAAAGAAAAGGTTATATCTGCCCTCACAGGTGATAAACCCCTTAATAACTACTAACAAAAAATGTCATTTTTATTTAATTGAGGATATGGGCATACCTTTATAATCGTATTTGCATTCAGGAGATACAAAAATTTCAGACCAAGGAATCTCTTTCACCCTTTTGGTTTTAGACCAACATTCTCCTTTTAATGGAAATTTAGTAACTCTAGCTATTATTTCTTCATCTAGCTATAATTCTATATCCCCAATTTTGGCGTGTTCAAAATTGAAAGTTCATGCGAAAACTTTGGTGACCTACGCGTTATGGCCATTAAACATGCGCATAAAATTTAACCAACCAACCCTCTCAAAAGTTGGAAAATAATATTCATGAGCTCTAATAAGCTCGACAACGGGCTCTACTCTAGAAATCATTCCCATGTTGACAGTTTACTATGTTATAGTTCGGAAAACTCTCAATAATGAAAACTAACAGACTCTCGCTTGCAAGTGAATGAAAATAGATCTTCAATTCTTGAAACAAAATCTTATTCCGAGGAAGAAACACCATAGGTAATAACTCATGAATACGTAGATGTAGTTCAAAGCTAAACGTGGACGTGAATCAATGAAATTCAGGAAAGGAGGAATATTTGTATGCAATCTGAAAGGACCTTGATTTAATCTTCCAATAAATTGTTTTAAATTTATGATGATCAAATCGGGTCTATTGTACCACAACAAGATGTTATAGATTGTGGGTATAGAAGTTATGGTAGCTAAGTAAGATTTTGTAGGTTATGATCGGTCATTATTGAAACATTTTTTTTTTAATCAACAATAAATAAATAAAATTGTAGCTTGTCAAATATTGTAGCTCATTAGAAAGTATGTAAATGAGAAAAATTATAAGAAATATGTGAAGTGGAAAATTTTTGAAAACCAACATTTAAATCAAAACCTTTTAGAAACATACAATAAAGAAAATGTTATTAATGTTTGAACGAAAAACTCAAAGAAATTAGGAGTATGGCCAAAATTGACAAAACTGAAACATTGTCTAAGTAAAATAAAATTTCATTTTTAAAAAATGAAGAAAGAAGGGTCCCAAATTTTATTTATAATACAAAATTTGGGAGGTTGTTGTCTTCTACAACAAATGGAGACACATTGTTGAAACCGACTATCTCTATATAAAGACAAAGAAAAATATATCAGATTGAAAGAAATAAGAGTATTTACTAACTGTAACTAAATTATATTTATGACCATTTTGTAAAAGATAAGAACATAAAACAGTACTAGTACTCTTTAACTCTATCGCATTGGAAGGGATAAGGATAATTTATTAATATTATGACTGGGAAAGAAAGATTTTGTTTTAACTAATAAGTAAATCATCTTCACTATGTCAGAATTGAAGAGTTTAACTCACTATACCCGGTATTGATTTGCTGCTAGCAGGCTTGTTCAGTACCCCAACAAAGTTACCTAAATATCATATAAGCCTTTACGCGCTACCAGTAGGCATGTTCAATACCCTGGTGGGTTACCATCTATTTCCCACATCCTCATTTTTCTTGTTTAAAATTTTAACTTTCGTCTTTAATTCATGACTTAATGATTGCATTTGAGCATTGACGTGAATAGAGTAGGGGTGATATAGAGATTTATTTGTTTATTTCTGAATCATGAAATGAGAACTAAATTGTTTTTATTATAATGTGTTATTTCCCAATCAATTATTTTATTTTAAGGGACATAATATTACCCCAAAGAGACTTTGTTGAAGAGTATTTTCCTTGTTTTTAATTCTTTATAAAAATAAACTAGACATAAAGAGTATTTTCCTTGTTTTTAATTCTTTATAAAAATAAACTAGACATAAATTTATCTTTTCATTTTTAAAAGAAAATTTCTTATTTCAAACAATCTAAATTAGCTTCTTTTTGTACTAAAAATAATTTCAAAGACAATTGATTAACACATGTATCCAATTTTTATATCAGATCAACAACCAAAAAGATAATCAAAAACAAAATGAAAGAAAGAAAATGGAAAAAATCGAAAATATAAATACAAAAATATTTACATCTATTTTACAAGGATTGAAGTATCTTTTAGGAAAAATATTATTTGATGATTAACCCATTTACAGGCAAAAACTCTTCTATGCCTTTAATATTTTGTAAAATAAAAGTAGATGGGCCAATTTTTTGAGCAACCTAAAAAGGACGTGACCACAACTTTTGAAACTTCGAATGTTTACCTTTTTTCTTCATGGGCTTTATCCCATTTCAAAAATAGGTCACCAACTTCAAAATATTTGTTACCAACAACTCTAGTATCAAACCAATTTTTAATGATCATCTGTTGGTTAGCAAAAGTATTCTTATCTTTATCCCTCACTTCATCTAGTTTGAAAATCTAATTTGTATGATATCAAATACTAGAGCAAGGTTGTTCATCAATGGACTGAACTAAAGCTAAGGATGGTATAGAAATATTTGGTGGAAGAATAGCCTCTTTCCCATAAACTAAAAAGTAAGGGGAAGTACCTAGTGATTCCTTATAAGTAATCCAATCTGCCCACAATGCATAGATCAAAGCCTTGTGCCAATTTTTGTGATTATCACTAATTGTTTTCTTAATAATTTTTAAAAGATTTATATTTGTTGATTCAACTAAACTGTTACCCTGAGGATAATAATTAGTTGAATGTTTTGTTTTAATTCCCTTCTGAAGTGAAAATTTTGTAAGTGATAGAGCAGAAAAATAAGATGCATTATCAAAATCTAATGTGCTCAAGAGACCAAATCTTGTAATAATACACTGATCTAAAAATGAGATTACTTGATTAGTTGTAATTGATTTAAAAGGAATGGATTCCACCAATTTTGTAAAATAATCGGTGGCGGTAAGAATATATCTATGTTTCTTAGAGGAATTAGGATAAATTTCACCAATAATATCAAGTCCCCATTGTTCAAATGGGTGTTCAATAATGATTGGTTGCAGAGGTAACATTGATTTATTTTCTTGTCCAACTGAAGTCTGATAGCTTTTACATTTTCAAACATGTGCATGAGAATATTTAAATAACTTCGGCCAATAATAACCTGCAAGTAAAATTTTGTGTGCAGTTGTATCATCTCCAAAATGACCACTTGGAGGTCTGTCATGCAAGTCAAATAAAACTTTATCAGCTTCTTGTTTTTCTAAACATCTAAGTAGCATTGAATCATAATTCTTTCTGAAAAGAACATTATTGATAAATTGATATTGTGTGGCTTTTATTCTTAAAGAACATTTCTTTTTGAAGTCCAAATGAGAAGGTGCAGTTCCATGATTAAGATAATAAACTAAATTTGAATATTTTGAATCAGGAATATCAAGGGTAACACATACATGTTGTATATCTTCAGTGATTTTTACCTTATCCGCATTTTCAAATGTAGTATCAATGGTTTCAATTAATAACTTGTATAAACCTTGACCTCGTGCGATTTTTGCAGGTTTTATCTCTAAATCATATTCTTGTAACGTTGTTACTCAATTTTCTCTTTTATCCCCTAAGTCTTTCTAAATAGAAAACTTTTGACTCAAGGATGTGGAACTATTAGCTTGGTATGAGATTTGATAAGGAAAGGTTTGAAATGTTTAATGGATTTTAAAAATGCATAAGCTTTCTTTTCAACATCAATATAATTTAATTATGCTCCCTGCAATGCTGAACTTTTGAAAGCAATGGGTACTTCTATGTTTTGATCATATTTTTGTGATAACATAGATGCGTAATATTTTTCAGATGCAAAAGTATAAAGAAAAAAATCATTATCATGGCTAGGAGAGAGTAAATAAGGTGTTTGAATGCTCGTTTGCTTTATATAATTGAAAGGATCTTTTTCAATTATATTCCATTTGAATAGTCTGTCTTTTCTTATCATATGTTGTAAGGGTAAAACTGTTTCTGTGAAATCTGGGATAAAATGCTTCACAAAATTGATTTGTCCAAGGAAAGATTGCATAGATTTTTTACTATGCGGCAAAGGAATTTCAAAAATACTTTTAACTCTAGAAGGATCAATTGAAATTCCTTCTTTAGAAACTATAAATCCCAAAATTTTACCTTCTTGAAGAGAGAAAAATGATTTCTTAGGATTTAAAGAAATTCCATACTTTCGACATCGTTTGAAAACTTGTTTAAGATGAGAAATATGATCTAAATGATTTTTAGAATAAACTGTAATATCGTCTAGATAAACAACAACGGATTTATTCATTAAACCACGAAAATCAATATCCATAGCTCGTTGGAAAGTTTCGCCTTCATTAATTAAACCAAAAGGCATTTTTTGATAAGCATAAGTTCCCCATTTAGTTATGAAAGTAGTTTTGAGTCTATCATTAGGATGAACTAATACTCAGTTATAGTCAGAAAATCCATCTAAAAATGATATCATTTCATAATCTAAGATTGATTCAAGAATTTGCTCCATAGGAAGTAATGGAAAATCATCTTTTTCGGAAGCTCTGTTTAGGTTTATGAAATCCATATAAATTTGAATGTCTCCATTCTTTTTCCTTATGGGCACAAGATTTGATACCCACTTGGAATGACTTACTCTAGAAAAATGATATTTTCTTTAAGCAATTTGTTAAGTTCATTTTTAATTTGGGTTTCAAGATTAGGATGAATTTTCCTTAACTTTTGTTGAACTGGTTTTTCCTCTAAAAGCATAGGAATGGTGTGTTGAATTACAGATGTATCACAAGTTTTCAAGTCATCATATGACCATGCAAAAACATCCTTGTATTGCTTAAGAAGCTTTATGAAAGTTTTTTTTCAAAAGAAGAATAACCTAACCCAAGATTGACATTTTGAGGAATTTGATTTGTTCCTAGATTAATAAGTTCCACACTCATAGTAGAACTTTGTTTTTTGCAATTTATGGATTTTTAAATCTGTCTTTTAAATCATAAAAATCTTCTAACTTTATAACAAATTTAGAAACAATATTTTCAAATTTAATTTTATCCTCAGGAGAAGATTTGTTCAACTCAATATCATATGATTCTTCGTCAATGATATCACTTTCATATGTTCCTTCTGAAGAGAGAAAACTATTTATATCATCATCACCATTAAAGACTCTCCAATTTGTTATGTTATCGGGAACAGTAGGTCGAAAAATCACTCAACATAGAATCTATCTAGAGAAAAATCTTCAGGGGGAATAAATCTAGAAGCTACGTTTGCCAATAGATCTACACTAGCATTTTGCATTCTAGATTTAGAAACAATATTAAATGAAGAAAATTTGCTATTGAGATCTTGAACCAATTGATAATAGTGTTTCAAATGACTAGAAATACAATGAATTTGATTTTGTACATGTTTAACAGCGATTTCTGAATCATCGAAGACCAAGATGTCTAGCACATTCATGTTGATTGCCTTCTTTAGACCCTAAATTAATGTCTCATACTCTGCAGTATTATTAGTACACTGAAATTCCAATTTGCATGTTAACATAGTTTTTACGCCATCATGAAAAATTAAAATGCAACCTGCACTAGCACCATCATTATTTTTAGATACATCAAAATAAAGTTTCCAAAATGTATAATTTACATAATTATCTACAAAATTAATACAACGAGAAAATTATGTTTGAGAAAAAATTTCAATCTCTGAACTTTTATCTGTAGGTTTGAGAGGTGAAACTTACGCAAAAAATTTCAAAATAAGAATCAATAGAATAATTACCAACAATTCTATTAGCAAAAGCTACATGTTCATTTTCTCCATATAAATCGGTCACATTATGTTTCATATGTTTTTCTCTGTTGACATGAATCTAATTAGGGTTCTCATTATATGGAAGCCAAAGATGAGACCAATCAGTTGAGAAATATCCATGAAAATTTTCATACCAATCTTGACTTAAAACTAATCCATAAGCATCTGGACTATCAGCAACGATAATATCTATTATTTGAAAATCTTTAGAATTAGATGATAATTGGATTAATACATCTTTCAATTCTCCCAAAACTTTTACCCTTGTTCTATCTAATTGAACAATTTGAATAGTTGATTTATGTGGTTTCACATTAATCTGAAGACAAACAGAATAAGCCATTATATCCGAAGATGCACCTAAATCAACCAAACAATTATGCACATTTTTATTAAAACTTTTGAAAGTGAGAAGAAACGGAGTATGTGACCTTGATCTATCACCTATAAGAATTGAACCAATATCTACTTCAGAAGATAAAGTTTGAACTATTGAAACTTTTTATTTATTTTCTATTGTAGTAGATGATGAACTTGTTTTCTCATAAACTCCTAAATCCCTTAATAAACTATTCTTTTGAGATTTTAGTTTACTTAATTCATAAAGGCAAATGTTTGCTTTGGTCTTTTTCATATCTTCTATAATATCATAATCAATTTTTTCAGGAATAACAAGACTTTTTTATACTGATTTTTTTTCTACAGGTTGTGTATTTGCTAGTGTATCAATTTTAGAATTTGAATATGTACTTTTACTTCGGGTCTGAGAAGCGAGAGATTCTTCTATATCATCTTCATCAAAAATTTAATTAATACCCCAAAATACATTAGTATCTTTAACTTCTTCATTTCCCTCTCATTCTTTCTCATCAACATTAACTCCTTCTAGAGTTTGGCCACCAAGTGGAATCTGTGGATTCCTTTTGAAAAATGGCCTGAAAGGTTTATTCGAAACTTCATCTACCTTTCCTTTAACATCAACTATCTCATTTGCTAATGTTTTCATGACTTTCTGTAAATTTTCCATATCAAAAACATCTTTATCTTTCCTTTCATCTTTGATAATTGTTTTCTTGGTTGTTATAGAAGATCTTGAATCTTCACTTGGATATTTGCATCCAATACTAGATATTTATTTTTCTACATCTAAAGCTTTTTGCGTTGCTTCAGTCAAATTATTTTTACTTTCTCTTTTAACAAACATAGCAATGGAAACTATTAAAGCAGAGGAATAAAATTCAATATGAATGACTAAACCAGGCTTGGATGTTTCAGGCAGTTTATTGAGAAGGTTAAGGAATCTTTGATTGAAATCTTTGATTCTTTCTTTGGGACCCATTCTAATTTTGGATAATTCCACTAATACAATAGATGAAGATTTATCGTCCCCAATTTTCTTAATGAATAAATCCTCGAAAGTATCCCAATTATTAATGAAACTAGGTTTTAGAGAAAAATACCAAGTAGAAGCTTCTCCTTCAAAAGTGTATGGGAAAAGTCTGCATACAACATCTTCATTCTCAACACTACTCACGTTAACAACTAACATAAATTTGTTGATATGATCATCAGGATTTTATCTTGATTCAGGATTAAATTTTGGTAACCGTTTATCTATATTTTTAGGTAAATCATGTTGATTTCCAAGAACATTGACTGCTCCTAGATTTCTCCGAGGAATTCTCTGTACTCCAGCCATAGTATTTGGTTGACGAGGACATTATGGAGGAGGATATGGAATAGAAGATGTATGTAGAAGAGGAGTTGAGGGAGGATTATTTCCAACAGTTTTAATAATGGTTTTTTTTATCTGGAGAGGAACTTGAAAATGAATAAGTTCAATTCCTAACCTTTGTCTATGTGCTCTTGTAAGAACACCTAATTCATAAATGAAAAGATCTATAGAATCATAAAATCCTTGAGAATTTTCTCCTTGATTTCTAAGCTCTTCTATTTGTTGCTTAATTTGTTGAAATTCTAGAGAACTAAGAAAACTAGAAAAAATATCACTTACATTTCTACAAATTGGAGATTCTAATTGTGTAGTAACAAAAGATACAATGGGAGAAGTTGATCTACTTGAATGGTCTTTGGCTTGTTGGTTGTTTCAGCCATTCATTATCATAGTGACCTCCTTCTAGCGCCAAAATGTTGATAGTCAAATATGACCATGTTCAACATGAAGGAATTCTCTCGATCAAGGTCCTAATTAAACCCTTATCTGTTGTAAATGACAATTTCGACTGGTTTAGGTCCAGTTACCTAAAACTATCTAGTCTATTAAACTCAAAATGTATACACCTTCTAATCAATTGAAGAGTTTTTTATCTTTTATTGAATAACAAAGTAACATATAAATATACACAAATTTTAAACTATATACAAAAGAGAAATTAATTTTAGTTAACATAAAAGTAACCTCTATGAAAGAGAATTATGTTTTCTTTTAAAAAGTGAAAATTATGTATGATGAAAGTAAAAGAAATTAACTAAAGAAGAATAAAACTAAAAGAAAAATCTAATCATCGAGCCCAAATTCAAATAGTATATGAATCTAAATAAAATAAACAATGTTCTAAAGATATAGATCTTCAAAAAAAATGTTTAATTATATCATCTGAAAACAAATTACTAAACTTGTTTAAATAATTAACATAGACTTATAATCCTAACAGTAAATCGTTTACATATTAATCCATGAAATTATGTGTCAAATAAATAATGAAATTGATTTAATTTATTAGCAGTAATTAACTAAATCAATTTGTAATATCATCGAAACATAATCGAGATATAACTTTGATTTCAAAAAAAATAAACACTCGAATATCAGTAATAGTACCAAATATCGATTGCTTGTATTAATATTCAAATTCATAAAGAGATTCATAATAATGTATAAAAACATAAACTTGTACAGCGGTGTATAATCTTTGTTCTCTTTCAAAAAACCTAAAAACTCCCCAATAATTGTTTTTCCTTCACTGTTTTATATTGAAAGAATTCAAAAATGGAAATTAACTTCCATAACCATAAACAATTATCCATTTAGAATGGAAAAATAAAAAATTGTTTAATTCCCCAAACTGGTTTAGGTCCATTTACCTAAAAATAAAACCTACTAACTGTTCAATTTTAGAATTATGTCTGGAAATTAATTTTCTCATTTCTCGTATTTTCCAGGTCATTATTTTTACACTTGTAAACCAAAAATTAGAGTTTCTACAAAATTTGAAATTATGTAGCTACTCTTTTATTATCTAAAATTAATGAAAATGCAAACTAAACTAAAAACAAATGCTAAACTCATACCAATAACCAAAAAATTTTATCACTGAGTGTTACTGGGAACTGTCTTGAAATCAGAATTAAGGAAAATAATAAGTCCTAGTGAGTTAATATTAACTGCTTCTTTCTTTTTATCTTGTTTGAACCCTGAAACCTGTCTTCTTTGGCTATCGATCAAAGCTCTATTATTTGATTTAAAGAGTTGGTTTTCTAATTCCAAATCAATTATATTATCATGTAACACTAGAACCACTGAATAATATATGTCCTTCCATAAGGAAACCTCCAGATTGGGATCATTTTCATTTCTTTCCTTTTCCTTTTCTTTAGCAAGATTTTCAATTGGTTCCTATGAAGAAACGTGTTATGGGGAAGAGACTTCTTGGTTTTTAACCAACTCTTCATCCTCAACTTGGATAGGAGAACTAGCTTTCAATGTTTTCCTAGACTTATTTCTGAACATTCTTGACATTTTTATTCCTTGCCTCTTGTTCATAAAATCGACTAGATTAATGGAATCATCATTTTTTGTGGTAACAGGTGGGTCACATTCAAATTAAAGGGAGGAAACTATGGTTTTCTTGGAAGCTTCGGAAGAAACCTGAGGTGCTTCACTGGAAACACACGATTTTGAACTAAGTTCAAACTTGACAGTTTGACTGCGAGTAACTCTCGCAGTGTTTTCTTGAGGAGAAGAAATGTGAGGGTAAGGAAAAATGATATCTTCTACAGGATATTGGGTTACCTCTTCAGAAAAGTGAGACTATAAACATGCTTCAGAATTAACCTGAAAGTGATTTATTTTCACAAAGTTTTCCCAAGAATCACCATTTTGTTCTAACTGAAATTCGATCATAATTTTCACTAAATCGTGATGAAAACATTCATTTCTAAACTGAGACTCTTTCTTTGATAGAAATGTGTCATTTTAGACAGGTTTTTAAGCAAGAACGCGGACTTGTTTAAATCATAATCCATGAAGACCATTAAAAATTGAAAGTGATAAATAAAGAAAAGGTTATATCTGCCCTCACAGGTGATAAACCCCTTAATAACTACTAATAGGAAATGACATTTTTTCTTTAATTGAGGATATGGAGATACCTTTATAATCGTATTTGCATTTGGGAGATACCAAAATTTCAGACCAAGGAATCCCTTTCACCCTTTTTTTTTTAGACCAACATTCTCCTTTTAATGGAAATTTAGTAACTCTGTCTAGTATTTCTTCATCTAGTTGTAATTATATATCCCCAATTTTGGTGCGTTCACCATTGAAAGATCATGTGAAATATTTGGTGGCCAACGCGTTATGACCATTAAACATGCGCAGAAAATTTAACCAACCAACCCTCTCAAAAGTTGGAAATAATATTCCTGAGCTTCAATAAGCTCAACAACGTGTTCTACTCTGGAAATCGTTCCAATATTGACAGTTTACCATGCTACAGTTTGGAAAACCCTCATAAATGAAAACTAACAAACTCTCGCTTGCAAGTGAATGAAAAGAGAGCTTCAATTCTTGAAACAAAATCTTATTTCGAGGAAGCCATAGGTAATAACTCATGAATATGGAGATGCAGTTCAAAGCTATATGTGGACGTGAATCAATGAACTTCGGGAAAGCAAGACTATTCATATGCAGTCTGAAAGGACCTTGATTTAATCTTCTAATAAATTGTTTTAAATTTATGATGATCGGATCAGGCCTATTGTACCACAACAAGATGATATAGATCGTGGGTATCGAAGTTATTATAGCTATGTAAGATTTCGTAGGTTATGATCGGTCATTATTGAAACATTGTTTTTTTTTTAAATCAACAATATATTAAAAATTGTAGCTTTTCAAATATTGTAGCTCGTTGGAAAGTATGTAAATGAGAAAAAAATATAAGAAATCTGTGAAGTGGAAAAAAATTGAAAACCAACATTTAAATCAAAAACTTTGAGAAACATCCAATAAACAAAATTTCATTAATGTTTGAATGAAAAACAAAAAGTAGTTAGGAGTATGGCCAAATCTAACAAAACTGAAAACATTGTTTAAGTAAAATAAAATTTCATTTTTCAAAAATGAAGAAAGAAGAGTCCCAAATTTTATTTATAATATAGAATTTTGGAGGTTGTTGTCTTCTACAACAAATGGCGACATACTATTGAAACCATCTATCTCTGTATATAATACAAAGGAAAATATATCAGATTGCAAGAAATAAGAGAATTTATGAATTGTAGATAAATTATATTTATGACTAGTTTGTAACAGATAAGAAAATAAAATAGTACTAGTGCTCTTTAACTCTATCTCATTGGAGGGGATAAGGAGCATTTACTAATATTATGACTAGGAAAGGAAGCTCATGATTTAACTAATAAGTAAATCATCTTGACTATGTCAGAATTGAAGAGTTTAACTCATTGTACCGAGTATTGCTTCTCTGCCAGTAGGCCTGTTAAGTACCCTGACAAAGTTACCTTAATATCATATAAGCCTTTACCCACTGCCAACAAGCTTGTTCGGTACCCCGGCGAGTTAGCATAAATTTCCCACATCCTCATTTTGCTTATTTAAAATTTCAACTTCCGTCTTTAATTCATGACTTATTGATTGCATTTGAGCAATGACGAGAATAGAGGAGGGGTGATATAGAGAGTTATTTATTTATTTCTGAATCATGAAATGAGAACTAAATTGTTCATCTTGTGATGTGTTATTTCCCAATCAATTATTTTATTTTAAGGGACATAATATTACCCCAAAGAGACTTTGTTGAAGAGTATTTTCCTTGTTTTTAATTCTTTATAAAAATAAACTAGACATAAAATTTATCCTTTGATTTTTAAAAACAATTTTCTTATTTCAAACTATCTAAATTAGCTTCTTTCTATACTAAAAATAATTTCAAAGAAAATTGATTAACATATGTATCCAATTGTTATATCATATCAACAACCAAAAACATAATAAAAAACGAAATGAAAGAACGAACATGGAAAAATTTGAAAATATAAATACAAAAAAATTTACAACTATTTTACAAGGATTAAAGTATCTTTTAGGAAAAAACAAATTTGAGGATTAACCCATTTACAGACAAATACTCTTCTATGCCTTAGAGTTTGTAAAATAAAAGTAGATGGACCAATTTTCTAAGCAACCTGAAAAGGACCTAACCACAACTTTTGAAACTTCAAATGTTTACCTTTTTCTTCATGGGCTTTATCCCATTTCAAACTAGGTCGCCAACTTCAAAATATTTGTTACCGACAACTCTATTATCAAACAACTTTTTAATGATCATCTTATAGTTAGCAAAAGTATTTTTAGATTTATCCCTCACTTCCTATAGTTTGAAAATCTAATTTGTACGATATTGAATACTAGAACAAGGTTGTTCATCAATGGATTGTACTAAAAGTAAGGATGGTATAGAAATATTTGGTGGAAGAACAACCTCTTTCCCATAAACTAAAAAGTAGGGGAAGTACTCAATGATGTCTTATAAGTAATTTGATTTGCCCATAATGCATAGATCAAAGCCTTGTGTCAATTTTTGTGATTATCATTGATAGTTATCTTAATAATTTTTAAAATATTTTTATTTGTTGATTCAACTAAACCGTTACCCTGAGGATAATAATTATTTGAATGTTTTATTTTAATGCCCTTCTGAAGTGCAAAATTTGTAAGTGATAGAGCATAAAAATAAGATGCATTATCAAAAATTAATGTGCTTGGGAGACCAAATCTTGTAATAATAAATTGATCTAAAAATGAGATTACGTGATCAGTTGTAATTGATTTCAAAGGAATGGATTCCACCCATTTTGTAAAATAATTATTGGCGGTAAGAATATACATATGTTTCTTGGAGGAATTAGGAGAAATTTCACCAATAATATCGAGTACCCATTTTTCAAATGGGTGTTCAATAATGATTGGTTGCAGAGGTAACGTTGATTTATTTTCTCTTCCAGCTGAAGTTTCACAAATTTTACATTTTTGAACATATGCATGATAATTTTTAAATAACGTCGGCCAATAATAACATGCACGTAAACTTTTGTGTGCAGTTGTATCAGCTCCAAAATGACCACCTGCAGGTCTGTCATGCAAGTCAAATAAAACTTTATCGGCTTCTTGTTTTTTGTAATGACCCCAATCGCTACGACTACAAGAGACGCAAAGCAAGTGAAAAAAAAAATTGTTCTAAGGTTCTACTCAGACCTAGTTTTTTAATTCACTAGGCTTGGCAACAATTCTTAAGGAAAAAATCAGTGATTAAACTTTACTTATCACATCATTCATTTTAAGGTCGACTAGGTTTATTCACTTACCAGTTAAAATCACGATGTTCCCTTCAGGACGCACTA
>CBVK0100603263.1:0-16947 GCA_900067695.1 Picea abies | reverse complement strand
TTTTGACATTCTAACATCTAACCCTAATTTGTATATGAAATAGCATGCTTCTAGTTTTTTGTTTGTCTATCTTTGAATGCAGGTCAACCCTAGGAGAAGGCGTGCAGTCAACAAAACTTTCAAGCGCAAGGGGATCATCATCGGACGTGGAGTAGAGGTATAGTTACCCGATCTCCCTCATATTTGCTTTTCTTGTATGAGTTTCGGTATGTTTGGGGTAGTTTAGAGAAGTAGTTGACTTTTAGACGGATAATTGATCTGCCTACATTCTAAACTCTGATGTAGTCATAGGGGGGTTTTTCCTGCTAGCAAAAACCTTAGGGAAAGTTGATAACATTATTGACTCTCAGAAAGTGGCCATATCCAGAACTATCCAGATACCTCTTCAAGGAATGATAACAATTGGTTGGTTTGATGGAGCAACGCTCTCAAATGGACTTCAGAGTGGGGCAGGTGGAGTGATAAGGTTCAATGACAAAACTACTTACAAATGGACTTACAATCGTGGCCCAAGTACCAACACTAGGGAAAAACTACTAGGTGTTTGGGCTACACTTAGGTTGGCAGTTCGATTAAATATTGATGTCCTACAGGTTTTTGGAGATTCTAAAATAGTTATTGACTAGTTGAATAGTAGAGGGAAACTACAAGTAATTTCCTTAGTGGGCTGGAAGGACAGAATTAAAGAGCTCACAAAGTCCTTCAATACTATCAGTTTCTCTCATATTTATCGGGAACAAAATAAGGAGACAGACTTTCTATCAAAGAAGGCTATCCAAGAGGGGAAAATATCATACAACCAATGGATAGAAGGAAATGCGAGTCTTCCTCTATTTCTGAATCTTTATTACCTTGTACATTTTCATATAGTAACCTACAAAACCATAGATAATGGTGTAGCAGATTAGTTTATCTACCATAAAGAACAGTTTTTGAGGTTGATATATTCTGGCCAAGTATTTTTGCCATGTATACACAATTATATATATATATATATATATATATATATATATATATATAATATATAAAGAATAATTTTCTATTGAGAAAACAACAAATTATATAAAAGGGTAAACTTCATGACATACTACCAAACAAACCCAAACATCAACCCAAAAGAAGATCTTTATCCACGTGTCCTTTATATTAGTATCTTGGTTTTAAAAAGGATATCAATGTTTTTGTGTTTCAAAAGACTTTAGCGTGATTATTTTTTGTCTAAGAAAGCTTATGATTATTAACTTTTTTTTAATGTGCAATGATTAACAAAGATTATACCCTTCTACACCGTAGAAAATGATTATCAAAGATGTCCTTAAAAATGTCTTAACAATGTTTTTGAATGGGACCCATAAACATGACTGAAAAGCTTTTAAAATTATATCAATTGAAATTATAAGTGTTTTTCCTACTTTTTGGAAACTCAATTCATTAACCCATCCACCAGATACACATTAGAAAAGAAAATATCACAATAAAATAATATAACAACAACAGAAACTCCCCCAAATTTCATTAAACACATCTTACAAAGGAGGTAAATATCTTTCTCATTAAACACATCTTACAGAGGAGGTAAACATCTTTCTCGATTCTTGGAACGAATACATCCAAAAGTCACAAGCTCGAACCACACCCACCTACCAATCTTCTTACATATTACAGATTTTTCTATAAGTGTCATCTTCATCTAAAGGAAAAGAGGATGTTCAATCCCTGTCAGAGATTTCCGTATACTATCAATGCGGGCGTTAACTTCCCAGGAGAATAGCTAGTGGGAGGAATTATTATTGTCTTCGTCGTTATTATTATTGGCAAAGTCTAAATCCAAATCCATTCCGACCATGGCTAGGGCGAGATGGCCCTGGAGGGCCTTCATGTTCTTCTCAGATTCTCCGTTCATGTCGTCAAGCAGTGTGAGGCGAGCATGCTGTATGAGCCTCGTATCTTCTTCGCCCCTCAGGATTTTGAGAATGTGGCTCATGCATGGCCTCCATGACTCCATTGGGTGGAGGCACACAGCCGCTGCCCTCATCATTCTCGTTACCTGTTTTGCGTTGCATGACGATCTCAGTTGAGGGTCCACCAGCTCCTCTGCCATTCCCCTATACAGTAACGGCCTTGCCTGAACAAACATACCCAGAACAATGAATCTCTGCTCATCAATTATCTCTTCAAGCCCATTGAATCCAACCAGTTCATTAGGTGCATTGAATATGAACATTATCAATTATGTATTGAACCCATTGAATCTGACCAGTACATTGGATGGATTGGTTGATTGGGTGCATTGAATATGAACATTATCAATTACCTATTGAACCCATTGAATCCGACAGAGTTCATTGGGTGCATGGTATATTAACATTGGCAGACTCCACAACCCCCAAAATTCATGAATGTTTAAATGAGTCTGTGCTAATGTCAGCAAAATCAATCAAAACATAATGACTAAACAAAACAAAATAGAAGAAAATTGGCTCACCCAAAGGACCAAGTTCTCAATCCCTGGGCGTTCTGTGTCAATGGCCTTCCTTCCGGTCAGCAACTCCAATAGAACAACTCCAAATGCATAAATGTCAGTTTTTTCAGATACCTTCCCATGCTGGAAATATTCTGGAGCCAGATACCTGTATCCAATGCTGTTTTAATTATTCTCCACATCATCAAGCTTGTGTAACAGCCCATTGAATTTACATAGTGCATTGGGTCCATCGAATATAGATATCAACACTAAAAAAATCTAAATATAAATCCTTGCACAAACACATGTGAGTATGGATATCATCTAAATATGGATTATTAGCACAAACACATTTGAATATCGATACTAAGACAAACCCATCTAAACGAGGTCTGATGCATATCCCACAAATGGCCGAACCAGATATGCAACCTCTGAAATCTAATCTCAAGGGTTATAGAAATCTAATCTCAAGGGTTATATCAGATTTGGCTCAGATTTATATCCAGTTTAGATTTATATGTGCAAGTATCTTATCTGATCTGATAAGAAAATGGTCTTTACATGGAAAAGGTATCCAACAAATATTTGCCTCACCCAAAGGTTCCTTTAACTGACTTGCACAGGAAGGGTACAGAAGCTCCCAGTGTCCATGTTGCTAGCCCAAAATCACACAGCTGCAATAGAGATAGACACATAAGCAGTATATACCAAAGATCTGAACACTATGGAATGTAGAATCCACATGGAAGTTGCGATAGAAATAGATCTGACCAATACATGCAAACTAACTGTTACACTACCTTGGCTGTTTTCCGGGAGGATAAAAGAATGTTCGAGGGTTTGATATCTCTATGAAGGACGCATTTTTGAGTGCCATGATGCAAATAATCCACAGACTTGGCAATTCCTACTGCGACTCGAAACCTGGCTGACCACGACAGAGAGCCCTTCCCTTTTGTTCTCTTTTCTGCATTTTCATATCAAAACATTAGTAATCAGACTTCTTTTCAGCCCAACAGAAACTAAAATACCCCATAGAAGAAGAATACCATATATAACAGTACCATGAAGATGGTATAACAAACTTCCACCATCAAAAAATAATCGGCCTTCTTTCTCTTCAGTCCAACAGAAAATAAAATGCCCAAAAGAAGAATAATTACAGGTATAACAATACCATGAAGATGGTATTCCAAACCATCAAAACACTGAGTTCTTTCTTTTCAGTCCAACAGAAAATAAAATGCCCAAAAGAAGAGTAATTACAGATATGACAATACCATGAAGATGGTATTCCAAAATTCCACCATCAAAAAATTTGGAATCAGAGTTCTTCTTTTCAATCCAACAGAGAATAAATGCCCAAAAGAACAATAATAACAACAGATATAACAATACCATGAAGATGGTATTCCAAGCTTCCACCAGATATAAACTTGTAGACCAGAAAGAGGCCCAGGCGATCAATGCAGTAACCTAGCAGAGGAACCACATGGCGATTCTTCAAGCTGCTAGCAATGTGAAGCTCTCTGCAGAATGCCTTGTCTGATTCCTTGTCATCACATTCCAGCCTTTTCACAGCAATCGGTTTCCCGAATCTCAGCCTGCCTCTGTAAACGCAGCTGTGAGCTCCCCTCCCCAGCACTTTGTCTATGTCCATGAAAAATTCTCATAATCAAGATAATACCAAACAAGCTGAACAGTACACAGAATTTGTTGAACCTTGCCTAAAGGAATTTGATTTGATTTATATGTAAATGGATATTAGATAGAAAATACCTTGAGAGAAGTCTGATGTAGCCAATCGAATCTCTTCGTAATCGAATCTAGTCAAGCCATCCACAGCAGGCAAAATGTGGCGTTCCAAGGACTGGATTCTTGCCCATTGAACGTCCGATTTGTTGGTGGAAGCCATGATATCGTCAATACAATCTGGGGTCTCCAATCCTTTCTCGAGATTCACCAACAATACAGTGGGTCTGGAACCAACGGGATTATTGTTGTTGTTATTGTTGCATGCAGCCTCCAAATCCAACTGGGAGCCGAAGCTGAAACGAAAAGATGAATGAACAGAAGTGATATCCGGGTTTTCTGTGGTTCCTGGACTACAACATCCAAGCTGATCGACTAGATCGCCAGCTAGAAGCCAAGTGTCATTGTGGTCAAATTCATTTAGACTACTAAGATTTCTAGCCGATCTTTTACTTCCTGTTAGAAGTCTCATGGTGGCGAGACCCCATCGATTTTTCCTGCACAGAATTTTCATTTTCAAGGCTGGCTCACAGTCTACCGAAACTTGTGCAATCAACTCTCCCTCCTTGTTAACATGACCATCATCAATGCAAGCCTTCTTTTTATGATTTTCCTGCTCACCGCACTCTGTTTTTTCCTCATTATTCACTCGCTCACTGCTGGAGACGCACCCCATGAATAATGCTAAATCATGTCCTCCCCTCAGATCTGGAGTTGGAATTTGCACCCCAAAAAAAGCAAAAGAATAAAAAAGAAAGTCGCTGAAAAGGCTGCCAGTCTTCTGGGACACTTTCCAAAGCCGGCGGTAACTTGTTCCTTTGCACGCAAGAAATACCCACAATATGTGAATGAGCAGTGTGAGAAACAGGGGCAGTTTATTTAAATACTGAAGGAAATATCAAGAGCAGTGTGAGAAACAGGGGCAGTTTATTCAAACACTGAAGGAAATATCAAGAGCAGTGTGAGAAACAGGGGCAGTTTATTCAAACACTGAAGGAAATATCAAGAGCAGTGTGAGAAACAGGGGCAGTTTATTCAAACACTTAAGGAAATATCAAAGCATCCATGGATTAGATTACATGAATGAATGTCACAGAGAAAGCTTGCGCAGAGAAAGCTTGCGCATCGTTAGGTGAGTTATATAGACCAGAGAGATGGAGAACAGATGCAACTCAAAGTGGGGCATGAAGCCCCATAGGCAAAGTGAATCTGTACATGTTGTCGCGCCCAAATTCCCGCAAACCCTGCGCATACGAGGAAAAACAATTTTAAATTAACAACCAGCGGTCCAACACAGATTTGATTTCACGTAGGGTAGAAGAAATTGGAGTTTGTTACATTGGATTTTGATCGGATTTAGCTCACCTGCACAACTTCACTTGTTTTTAATAATTTCTTCTCCCGTCCAGGTAAGGTGGTTTAGGGTTTATCAAAGGTGAATAATCCATTGACCGACCTTTACGTTGTCGCTTACTTTGTGACATGACAGAGACAAATTGTTAAATAATTCTTTTAGGGTTAAGGTAAAGGAATCTAGAATTTACCGAGGTGAATTAATGAAGAGTGTAATCCATTGACTTACTTTTGACGCATTGACTTACTTTTGGGACATGACGTTTGAATGTTTCAATTGTAGTTAAAGTAACGTGGTAATAGATGTAAATTAATAGTTAAAGTAAATTGGTATTAGAGGTAAATTAATTGAATTTTATAATGTAATTCATTGATTCAATTTGATTCTATGAGTGAATCATTTTTATGACGTGGATAAATTTTTGAGTTATTTAGTTAAGTTAGGGTTGCTAGTAATAAATAG
Organism: Picea abies; assembly: GCA_900067695.1. NCBI lineage: Eukaryota > Viridiplantae > Streptophyta > Pinopsida > Pinales > Pinaceae > Picea > Picea abies. The sequence continues at coordinate 10,912 of CBVK0100603263.1, read as the reverse complement.
ATGTGTGGAGGGATCTTTTGTCATATAAATAAGAAGTTTTATACATTAAATTTGTGTTTAGTTTAATGTAATTATTAAAATAATAATAAATGATTAAGTTATTTAAATAATAATAATAAATTAATTTGAATAATTAAATATTTTAAAATTAATATTAGTAAAAAATTTTACTAAATAATTTTTTAAAAAAATATAATAATAATCATTAAATCTCAAATTTATTTTTGAATTTTTTATTTAAAAAAAGGATAATAATAATCATTGAACCTCAAATTTACTTTTGAATTTTTATTTTTTTTCAATCACTTTTTACTTAATAAGTTTTTTCAAAGATTCAAGTACCGTCGTGATTTATAAATTCTTTTATGTTATAAATTTTAATTGAACTTTGTAAATATCACAAGTTATTAGACTTGTAAAGATTAGATGAATATGTAGGTGTATAATAAATATAATACATAGACTTTTTAAACATAGCTAGATATATTTACCATAGAGTTAATTTCTTTTAAAATGAGGCTATTTGGACAATGCACATTAATTCCTAACATAAAGATTTAATGAGCATTAAATTACAGCTTTAATTTCCCATCACAAGATTAAATTAATTTTGTCATAAAGTCTAATCATTTCATTTATATATAATTTTTTATATTTGAATTTAAGTTTTTGTAGATTAACTTAATTGGGAGTGATTTTTTTGATATTATTTGAGAATTTTAATTCAACGTGTTTTAAGTAAACACTATACTTATCGTGAAGGAGCTATTTTTATTTGCTTGAGGTGATATATGAAAAAAATCATCCAAAATGGGTTGGATTTAAAAATCTACTCAAAAAATTTACTCACTTTTCAAATATTTTAAAGTTAAAGGTTTTTTTAAAAGATAAATAAAGACAAATTAATGAGTTTTTTTTTTAAATAAATAAAGATAAATTAATGGCCTTTTTTTTAATTTTTTTAAGATGGTATAATTTCCAGAGTTTTTTAGGAACAATTTCATAGTAAGTTTAAGCTTAATGGTTTAAAACATGTATTTCCTTCTCGGAGGTTATATGTTCAAATCTAAAGAGGGTAGGGTTCACCTCGTTATATTTTAGCAATCAAATTGTTGTACTGACGGGGTCCCTTGTCCCATAAACAAGGGTGTCTCATACACCAATTTAGTGTTGGCTTGGGGGTAATGGTATTTCTTCTTAAGAAATCACAAGTTCAAATTCAAAGGGGGGTAGGGTATGTATACCTCCGTAGATTTTACCAATCAAATCTCTGAACAGAGAAGATCTCATACGTGTAAAAGTAGATTATTATTATATTATTATAAGTGTATTGTTATCTATCAAACATAGAAAAAAAAGAAAAAAAACTTTAAAATTTACATTATCTCAAAACTAAAATAAATATGAATATGTTTTATGTTTAAGTAAGGAATAATAATAATAATAATAATATTTTAGCTTAACATATAGTGACCCAAAACCTACATGACAATATCTTTATTATATTAAATTATAAAATTAATATTTTTCATTAGACAATATTATTTATTATAACTATTATATTTAAAAAAAATCTATATATGATAACCTAAGATCACCTGGCAACGTCTCTACTATAAAATTAACATCTTTTGTAACAAAAAAATACGTTTACATCTTACTTTCTTAAGTCCACATTATAGTAACTTGTTAAACACTCAAGATATTGTCTTTTGGTTAAGAAAAGATATGCTACACTATCAATGTTTGAACGTCACATCAAGTGATAGTTTTAATGTCATATCAAGTCGTTGTTATTGGAAAACATGTAGACCTCCGTGTGATATGGGTAGCTTGTTGAAACTTGAAGCCCACCTTGATATGAGTAGATTGTTGAAACTTGAAGCCCACCTTTAACAGTTTCTAATTTCAACTAATGGATGTTATGCATTGTAAAATAATGGAAGGTCTAAATCAAAGTTTGGTTAGAGTAGATAGTTATTGCGTGAGGTACAAGGTCTAAGTAGATAAGGGTAGGAGATCTCTAAGAAATAGATCCCTAGGAAGGTAGTGTAGGTGGCTAAGTCATTTTCTTTTCATTATTAATATAAAAATGTGGCCTCGATCAATGTTTTACCCATGTTCTCAACATTAATATTAATTAATATTAATATTATCACCACAACAACCATGCCCACGTGAACCCCCTCCCCTCATTTGGGTTTCCTTGTCGAGAAATCATAAAGAGACAAAATGGTTATTTTGTAAAGTTGTGCAATTTACCCCCCTCATTCCATTCCATGATTTTGCTCTTCCTGCACCGACCATGCCCCTCACATAGGTGAGAGTATAATAAGGAGAATAGGTCCAGCAAACATATTTGTCATATGGCCTTTTCTTGACCAAGAATTTTTATTTTTGGTTGGTACAACCCCATAAAAATGTGGGGAGAGCCTCAATTTGCCATGGTTTGTATGGCTGGAAATGCACATGGACCTTATCCCTATGCTTCATCACATGAACCTTATCCCTATTTTGTTTTAATTAATGTTGTATTGGTAGACCTTTGAAGACTATTGTTCTAATTTGATTTTTATTAATTTGAAGTTGTACACATAAATCAAAATACCGAACTTTGATTTTCATCAAGTTATATATATATATTAAATAGATTTTTTAAATTCTTATTGTTTTTATTTATTCATTTATAAAAACGGTTACACATATAGTTGCCATTGGAATAATCAACAAAGTTAATTATAAAAAATCCAAATGGGGATCATGAGAAGTATATATTCATGCTTGATAATTTTGATGCTACTAATTTTTTTATCTCTATTTCATGGGCGCCATTGCAAAATTTTTCAATATTTATTATTTTGTTCTAACCATTTTTTCTTAATTATACCTACTAATCATATTTAAGAAGTGGTTTTGAATATCAAATTCATTTTCACCCTTATTCTTTCTTCTTGTGTACGTTAATGGTTGTTAATTGCTTGTAAATACACTAGCATGGTTCATACTACAATATGTATAGAGGATGTTGTTACCCTTGCATGTGAAAGGTTGTTTCCGACTTTTTCATTCATGGCCTTTGTCCCAACTATAACAATGAAAAATGGTCATAGTTCTACAGTTCCTCTTAAGAATTCAATTACTCAAAGGTGTTACTAGTTTTATCTATTCCCTTAATGTACTACTCATTAGTTCATTAGATAAAATCTAACTTTTACCTTATATAATCATGGTTGAATTTTATATATTGTGAGAGAAGCTGTAAATTTCATATTTAAATGAAGAATTTAATAAATATCGAGGTTCATTAAGTTGTCTCAGTCGTGATGGACACAAATTGTGTGCTTGGGATTTTCAAGTTGTTATTCAAATGGTGGATTCAAATTCCAGCTTCTCGTGGAGACAATTTAACCTGAAAGTAGTCATCCAACCTTGATATTTTGTACTAGGGGGATGGGTGCCATTATGCTACAATGTCATGGAATTTGATGCAAAGATGAGAATTTTATCCACAAATCGTCGAATTTTATGCATTTTGGCAGTGAATTCACGAGATTTCATTCAACAATGTGGGATTAGATGATGGATTCATGGAACTTAGTTATGAGACAGATAGTTTGAGGGTGTATTAGTATTGGAATTGGAATTAGACTTTGTTGTAGAAGTTGCATCGCATTTTGCATATTGTTGGAGCTTCAAAATGTTATTGATGGAATCTATCATGCCAAGGTTGAGACAACAAAATATTAAACTAGGCAAATATTAGATTGGGATAGAAGAATATTAGGTCAAAACAAATAATTGGGAAATTAAATGGAGAAAAAGACGTGACAATTTTATCTAGCTTGGCTCCAAAGGCCTCTATCCCATAAGTGGAAATCACAAAAGAAGGATCAGAGGCAGAGCCAATGTCAAGTTAAAAAAAAAAACTCTTCAATTTCAAAGGAGCTATTAACAACTAAAGCAAATGCTCATTGGACAGATGTAGAAATTAGAGATATGAAAGCACAACTTGAAAAAAGAAATATATTAATGGATGATTGTCATAAATAATTAGTTGATAGAGACAAAGTACATGTTGAGGGTACACAAAGAATTCAGTATTTGAAGAAATCATTAGAAGAAGCTAAGAAAAAAATAGCTAGAAAGAGATTCCAATTGGTGTAAAACATGTAATTTAGGATCAAATTATTTTGATAATGGAAAAGCTCGTAGGTTATTTTTTTTTTTAAGTAAAAAAGGGGGGCGGAACCTGTTATATTAACCAAAGCATAATACAGCATATTCGGGGATGCCAGCTGTCCAACCAAAGCATAATACAGCATATTCGGGGATGCCAGCTGTCCCGCCATGGAAGGAAACCGAGACAGCTGGACATCCTTGTCCACATGTTATCATGTTTGCAGAGCAGGGTGACTGTTTCAAAAATTACAAACCTATTTCCCGCCCGTAGGAAACCGGGAATAGCAAAATTGGTACCAGTGCATGCAACTGTGTCTATAATGCAAAGAAAACTAACTATCATCAGAGCAAAGCTAATGAAACCAAACCAGAAACAGAGCTGGAGCATGATCATCAGGTGACCTCGGAACCCAGGAGCGCTTCGGCAGCTTCGGTGTGCCTCCATCGAGCAGGGAAGACGTAGACTCGGGCGCAGGTGGGACACTGCTTCTTCGACGTGGCCCTGTAATGCGCTGCGAAGAACAGGTCCATTCGTTGCTCCAGTCGCTCAATGCGGAAGACCTGGTCCGCGAGGAGGTGGCGCACTTCGAACAAGAGGCTGAGGTAGTCCGCGTGGGGTGGGGAGGACTGAGGTGCCGGGTCGGGGTGGTTGGGCTCAGGAGGAGCCTCCTCCTCCACAAAACAAGGCACGTAAGGTGCCTCGTTGTCAGTGTGCCCGAGCCCCTCTGTTGCCCCTATAGTGCTGTCGGCTCCATCGTTCAAACCAGAATTCCATTGCCCAGGGACCGAAAACCAGGTATACGCGGGGAGGTTCTCCTGTCTCTCGTCCGGGGGAGCCTCTTCAATAATTGCCTTACCCCGTGACCTCCGGGGAGGTTCTCCTGTCTCTCGTCCGGGGGAGCCTCTTCAATAATTGCCTTACCCCGTGACCTCCTCCTTCTGGCAGCAATTGTTATAGCTTTTTCGAAAGCTTCCTTGCGCTGACGCCGTGACTTTGCGGCATACCAGGCCGCCCCCCGTCTCGGAGTGCCCCGGAGCCGAGGCATGGCAGTTCCCAGCCCGTCTCGGAGTGCCCCGGAGCCGAGGCATGGCAGTTCCCAGAACTGAAGTGCTCAGGCCGCTCGGCTTCTTGGGGTTAAGGAGCGTAACCCTGCTGCGTAGAGAAATTCGCGAGAGCTTCTGGCTGAAGGGCGAGATCCTGTATGCAATGAACCAAAGAAAGGTGGTGGTCTCGATATACACCGCCACGACTGCCTGCATTAAACGCACTGAGCATCGAACCTGGGAGCTGGTACCTTCACGTTGCGCGAACCCCCTCCACATTTGAATGCGCTGTGGTGGATTCATGGCGTATTAACTACGAGCTTGACGTGAACCTGTGGGGACTGTGCCTCCCTGTCCCGCCTCGGCGCCACGTAGTCGGTCTTGCTGCGCTGTCACCCCATCCGGGGGCTCGTAGGTTATTTTGATGTAGTACGAAAAACTGAAATTTTAGCTCAACTTGTACAAATTGAAATAAGCAAAGAATTGATACATTTAGGAGACAAAATTTAAAGAGCAGAGGAGGTAATCAAGATTCTGAACGGTAGAACTCAAGCCAAGTTAATGACTATGGGTGTCAAAGATTGAACTTTGTGATTATGGAAGCTAGTGAAGTTCACACAAATAAAAACTTGATATTGTTAACTTAGAATAAGTGCAATGCAGTCGGTTAGTATGCTCAATCTTTCAAGGACAATTTCAAATCATTTATTGAATTGGGATTGTGTTCCCCATGGACAAATGAAAATTGGTTTTACAATGCTGAGGGATACAATGATTCACTGATCAAACAAAGCAATAATATTGAACAATTCAGAGATGCTATTGGCCCACTCATGGGAGAATTGATATTTGATAAGGTTTCACTTAATTTCAGGATTTTGAGTACCATTACAAATTTGCATTAGGTTTACCACCTCCATCTTTTGATATTTTTATAGAGTTAGATATTGTTGAAAGGAAATGTTAGAATTTAAATATCTTGAAGGAAAACACTGGGCTTTAATAGTCAGATTAAGAAGCAAAAATCTGACAATATTGCAAGTGCCTCAAGTTGCTTCCATGTCAGGACCTCAACTCCTTCATAGGAAAAAAATAAATGTATGACTAGATCGATAAGTCACAAATATTCCAGGCATAACATAAAGAAGGATGAACCATTTCCTAGGATTTTCGAGTACCTCTCTCTACTATTTTTAGAAAATTATTATTTGAAAAAATAGTTAAGGTTCATGAGGATAAAATAAAATAATGAGATAAGAAAACATCAATATTTGGAGTGGAAATAGGACTTGCTTCTACTATCCATATTCAGTCATGGGAAGGAACACATTTTTTTTAAGTTTCTGGGTTTTATGGTCTTTCTGAGTTTTCAAAGGATTTTGTTGATGTTTTTGTAGCTTCGGGATGTATCCCCACAAGTGGCCTTGGTGTCAGGCATGTGGGAATCCTCGTTGGCACATCACTACACTTTGGTTTGGGTGAAAACCCCTTTGGATTGGAGCTTGGGGCTTCATGGGTTTGTCAATGAGCTTTGTGGGCTTGTGATGGGGCTTCACACCCACATGTCAATCTAATTTGATGTTGATTTTGTGGAGGGGATTCTAACTCAACATTAGACTTGTATAAAAGGACATAAGGTGTCAGAGATACATTCATTCTTGTGGGGAATCTTGGTGACTTGAGCCAGCATGGGAGAGAGGTTGTGATGACCTTAGTCCATCCATGGAGAGGGGCCAATAGGCCTCAGATATGTTGTTTTGTTCTTGTTTTAGGAAGGTACCATGAAGAGGAGGATTGAGTAAGGTTGGAGCAGTTTTGTTGAGGACTGTGGGAGGATTGACCAACCTAGGAGAGGCCAGTCACAAGCTTGGGGAGGCTTGATTAGGTACAAGAAGGTAAACTACAATAAGGAAGAAGGCCGCCACAACATTGTGGAAGCTCAAACAACCAAGGAAAGGAAGCTACAAGTCTTTGAGAGGCTCAACTTGTAAGAAGGAGCCTCAATTTTCTATGAGAGGTGAGTAATAGGTCTATTGGGGAGAGATTTGGGGCTGCTACAACCACCCTAAAAACCACAATTATGTAATAATATTACAACATTATTAGGGAAACATTTATGGGTTGTTGTTGCAGCCTAAAATAAAAATTGAGGACAATCTTAAGAGGTGTTACACATTATTTTGGTCACCCTGATGATGATTCTACAAACATGTGTTCGGGCTCTCAAAAGAATCTTTTACACGAGGAAAATGATTGATTTCTTCCTCTACAAGGCATGTTTTTGGAATGGCGTCGCAGGCTAACAGTAGTACATAGTGCAAAAATCCTTGATTTCCATAGGCTTCTCTATACCTGGCTTGCGAGGTTTCTATAGGCTGCTATATAGGCAGGGTGCGGCGGCGTTTGAAAGCTAAAAGAAGAAAGAAGTTCGCGAAGGTTCTAGAAGGAGGATATTCTAGAATGTGAGGTGGCGTTTGTATGATTGTGATCCTACTAGCTTCTCTGATTTGGTGGGATCATCCTCATCTGTTTAACCACTTCTCCTTCTCCTATATAATGATGGGTTTCTCATGGAAAAGGTTAAGCAAGATTGAGCAAAGGATTGTTGAAAGAATAGGCTAAAGATTGTGTGAAGGATCCTGTTGCAACTGATGCTTGAGGTCTCCATTTGTCCATCAATCTTTTGTGGACCATCTACATACAAATTCAGAGCAAGTGTATGTGTGTGTTGGAACAAAGGACCACTGAAAGGGAACTTGCGACATCAAGGCAATTTGGTTGTATCTTCCACTTTTACTTAATATAATACGGTAACATGTTTCTTTCCCATAAAATCATTAGCATTTTAGTACATGACTCCTTGATCACATGTTTAATTTTTCATTGAATCTACTATTGTTGCTTTCACTTTGGTTAATTTGTGTCATTGCAGATTTGATATCATAAGAGCACCGGATCAAAGCAGGGACAACAAAGACATAAGGAAGCGATATGTAAAGGTATGTCATCCATTCCTACTTTGGTAGTAAACTCAATGATTGTAACTTAGGGAAAGCGTCATGTCCTGTCTTGTTTTGTTTTAGATCCAGGTGGATCTAGGGAGATTAGTTTATGTCTACATTCATCGATTTATCCAATAACAAAATTGGTGAATCCATTGGGGATACGACTTTTTTGTGGTTTTTTGTTGGCCATTTTCTTTTAGCCTACCCTTTTTCACTTTATTTCAGTCTTTGAGTCCGTGGGGCATCCATTCAGACTCTCTAGGTTTGAAAGTTCACTTAGGCCCTTTATCCTCTTTCCAAATTTCTTTTGTTTGCAGACACTTCTGCACTGTACCCATACACAACCCATGAAAACTTTTGATTTTCGCACCTTGACTATTTGTCCTAGTGCGTACTTTCCGCGACCTATTCACAACTAGCCTGCAGAAACCTTTTGTTTCCGCATTGTAATCTACTGCTAGGTTGTGGCAGCATCTGTAAAAATTTTGGTTTGGGTCCTGTCATCTTTTGATGCCCAGTTTTTCTTTAGCCATCTGGGTGGAACTTTTAATGCCAGTATCTGACTGATTTCTAAGTTTGAAACTTGTTGTCGATTGGTTTTCGGAGATCGAACACCTTTCTTAGTCATTTTTCTAGTTTTACCTTTTGACTTTTTATCAATCAAGGATATAATCTCTGATTCCGCATCTGAGTGCTTGATTGATTAAAAGTCTTTTGATTGGATTTAAAGTTTTGGATTGATTACATTTTCTGGATTGCTTGATGATTGGAAAGTCATTTTTCATTTACATTTGGTGAAACATTTTCTTGTCATTCTTACTTGTATCTTCATTGAAAGTTTGATTTGGGTCCTTGTTGAGTGTAGAGATTTTATTTGATTACTTGTCCTTTCTCCGTCATACCCCTGATCTAGTCTTAGAAAGGAAGAATTTAAAGTCATTTATTCTTTTAAGTAATCATACATAAGAAAGTTTTTTGCATTCAAAACATTTTAGAAGAGAAAATTGAGAAATTTCATTGTTTATGGTTGTTTGCAATTGTGTTTATTCAAGAAAAAGAAAGTACATTATGTAGCTTATATCATTTCGGAAAAATACCTTCTCCCTGCTGTAGATAGAGTTCATTGAATGAAAATATTGCATCATTCATTTGTATTTGCATATTATTGGGTCAAGGTATTATACAACATTGGTTTCATTTCCATCTCCCTCTTGCGTAGACAACAGCCTCTAAAAACATTGCAAAATATAAAACTCAATTAGTAACTGTTATTTTCTAGGGATCTTTTACACCAACATTAGCTAGGCTAGATCTTTGGAATAGGCTATGAGACACACTCTCCAAAGCACAAAACACACAATAGCATGTTGTGATAGGGAGTGTTCAAATCTATTTGCAACATTTTGTCTTGGGAAGCCCTTCTCACACAAGGGTCAAACCTGAGGTCGAAATGAGACTAGCAGAGTTACTCACCCTGCTTTGTTGGTCTCGATGTAAAGATTGCACGTATTATGGGGGTCGCTTGAATGGTATACCCACAATGATGAGTGGAAGCCTCTCAAGTTGATTTCGGGCTAGATACCCTGCCTTTGCGCGTGGATCAGACTGTCGACTGTTTCCCCAGGCATCATTGTTGTTCTTGGTAGCCGTAGTTGCCTATATTCTTAGGGTGTTACACGAGGTGACTGTGGAGGGGAAATTCTTCACGGTACCTGGAATCGACGTTGGCTAGACTCACTCGGGCTCCTTGGAGAGTTTACCCACGATTATGTGTGGGAGCTTGCACCAGGGTGTAATTCCATTAAGAAGGTAGTCAACATAACTTTTCCACCTGCTCTATCCTAGCCCCTTCTTGTCTTGACTTCGCGATGTTGGATTTCATCACCAACTAGTGACTTCAAAATAAGAAGGTTTTGTTTTTCTTGGTTTGATTCCTAGATTTTATTAGTGAGTGTTGTTTGTTTCCATAGTTGGACATATATTTTTTTCGCAAAATATTTGGTTCAGCCAACATTGACCCTCCACGCCGTTCACGTAGGATGCAAGGAATACCCTCAGAAGATCCAAAAGTTTCTCAACCCTTGCCTCCTAATCCACCGGAGGGCTCTTCTCAATAGAGCGAGGTCCATGACAACATACCTTCACAAGTGGAAAGAACTGACTCTTTAGAAAGTTTATGAATTGTTTCTGATTCTCTAGACGCTTTTCGAATACCTCCTAGATATGAGAGACATATTCTCCGACTGAATTCATCTAGAGAAGTTGTTGTTGACACTTCTAGTGTAACAGCCAAGATCTCATTTAAGCTACTATAAATTACAACGGAGCGGGATTTTGAAAGAACTTAAAATTTACTTATTCCAGCATATTCATTCCAGCATATTCATAACTAAAATAACATTTTTATTATAACGCACTTTGCATAACAATTTATCTCTACTTAATAATTTGCATAAAAGTTAAAATTGAGTAAACACTTCACAATTTAAAAAAAATACCTGTCACTGATGCTAAGCTTGCGCTGTAGCTTGAATCCTCGCTTGATGAACCTTCGCTTGAACACTCCCAAAACCGGCCACCCTGCCGACCAGTGCGCCTGGCCCTAGGACATCTACGGATGTCCTAGCCCTCCGTGCCCAAACCTCTCAGCCACGGTGTGCACGATAAATCCCCACTGCTAAATC
>CBVK0100603262.1:0-16949 GCA_900067695.1 Picea abies | reverse complement strand
AAATGAAAAAGTATTGCAGAAAGGGGTGTTCCTTATATTCCATATAGGTACTGGAATATGTTGAGAATGAAAAACCAAACCTAGAGGACCACCCCATATTAAGAGAATACAAGGACGTGTTCCTAGAAGAGGTACCAGGTCTACCTCCGAGAATGGATATCGACTTCTCGATAGAACTTACACCAGGAGTGGTACCAACATCTAGAACGCCATATAGAATGAGCATGCCAGAACTGGTTGAGATCAAGCTACAAATAAAGGATATGATGGACAAAGGATACATATGACCCAGTGTATCTCCGTGGGGGGTGCCCGTCTTGTTTGTGAAAAATAAAGATGACACACTCTAACTATGCATAGAATAATACAACTCAATAAGACAACCATCAAGAACAAGTACCCCTTACCAAGAATCGATGCCATGTTCAACCAATTGGGAGGTTCTTTCATATTCTCGAAGATCGAATTAAGGTCTGGATACCACCAAGTCCAGATTAAGGATGAATACATCCACAAAGCAGTCTTCAGGACGAGGTATGGTCACTATGAATTCGTGGTGATTCCATTTGGGTTAACCAATGCCCGCGCCACTTTTATGTGCATGATGAATAATGTACTCAGCAAATTCCTAGACAAATTTGTATTGGTTTTCATTTATGATATCCTAATCTAATCCAAGAATAGGGAGGAGCATGAAGAACATATTAGACTCGTACTTCAAGTACTAAGAGAGAATCAGCGCTACACTAAGTTTAACAAGTGTGATTTCTTTCAAAAGCAATTCCATTACTTAGGTCATGTCATTTCTAAGGAAGGGGTGGCAGTGGACCCTGAAAAGATCAGATCTATTATGGAATGGCCTACCTCAAAGGATGTATCCGATATTAGGTCCTTTGTGGGCCTAGCAAGATACTATATAAGGTTCATAAAAGGGTTTTCCAAGATTGGTTGTTCAATCACTGCCCTTCAGAAAAAGGGGGTTAAATTCACTTGGACATCAAAATGTGAAGAAAGGTTTCAGGAATTGAAATACCTCATGACCCATGCACTAGTGCTGAAGATTGCGGACCCTGATAATGGTTTCCTTGTGTGTACAGATGCCTGCAATGAAGGACTTGGAGGAGTCGTTATGCATGAGGGACGTGTAATTTTCTACACATCCAAGAAATTGAATGAGCATGAAGTCAATTATGTGACCCATGACCTAGAATTGGATTTCATAGTACATTCTTTAAAAATGTGGAGGCATTACCTTCTGGGTATGAGATTTTTTTTTATGACAGAACATTGTGGGTTGAGGCACCTGTTTTATCAACCAAAATTCAATGCCAGATAAGCTAGGTGGATGGCTCTCCTTAGTGAGTTTGATTTCAAAATCAAACACATCAAAGGAAAGGAAAATAGGGTGGTCGATGCCCTTAGTATAAGTATAAAAATGATTCACCTAGCAGTGGTAAGCACCAGTGAAATGGATGTTAGGGAAAGAGTCAGGAATGCACAAGAAACATATGCATTATTCAAGACCGTGACCTCATACCTATGGCAAGAGCCCATAGGGAAAATGTATGAAGACTGCCAGATGCTTGATGAAGGCCTGCTAACCTACATAAACATATTGTATATTCCAAACTGTGATGACTTGAAGAATTTAATAATGGAATAACTACACAAGAGACCATATAGTGGTCACCCAGGATATCAGAAATTGATCAAGACCACTAGGAAACAATTCTATTGTCTTGGATTGAAGAAAGACATAGTTGACTTTCTAGATAAGAACCTATACTGCCAACAAGTTAAGGCAGAACACCAACACCCAGTAGGGTTGTTACAACCCCTGCCCATCCCAGAATGGAAATGGGAAACCATCTCCATGGATTTCATCACCGGATTACCAAAATCGACCTAGCAAAATGATGCCATCATGGTCGTGGTGGAAAAATTAAGTAAGTCTGCTCATTTTGTTCCTATCAATTCAACTTGCAAGGCAATAGATATTGCAAACATCTTCATGAAGGAGATATTCAAACTACATGGCATGCCTAGGGAAATTGTATCAGACAGAGACACCAAATTTACTTCAAGATTTTGAAATCCTTAATGGCTGGTTTTCAGCTAAATTGTTGTTCAACACAACCGATCACCCTCAAACTAATGGACAGATAGAAAGATTAAACCAAATATTATAAGACATGCTAAGGATGCATGTAATGCATCAACCTAAGAAGTGGGGAGACTACCTACCATTGGTAGAGTTTGCATACAACAACGATTATCGGGAATCCTTGAAGATGAGCCCTTTTGAAGTCCTCTATGGTAGACACTGCAAGATTCCAATAAATTGTAGTAATCCAATGAATGGAATTACAATCGGACCCGACATGCTAAAATAAATGGAACAACAAGTGATTTAGATAAAGAAAAATATGAATATTGCTTAGGATAGACATAAAAGTTACGTCGACAAAAAGAGAACTCCTAGAGAGTTAGACCCGGGAAGAGTTCCCTGAGAATGGGATCTTGTGCCAAGATGGAACCTTTTTATTGTGGACTATTTGAAGTATTAGATAGATTGGGACCTATAGCCTATAAGATATCACTTCCTCCCATAGTAAAAGCACATAATTTTTTCCATGTTTCATTATTGAAAAAATATGTACATGATTCTAATCATATAATTGATTGGTCTGTGATCCAGGTGGACCCACAGGGAGAATTTCTGCCAGAACCTCCTTGCATACTAGACAGGAAGGAAACCTCACTCAAGAATTGAACCGTTGCATAGGTCAAGGTGCAGTGGGAACACTTTGGCCCAGATGAGGCTACGTGGGAGATGGAGGATGCCATGAGACAAGCATATCCGATTTTTTTTACTCCTGTATATACATAACATGTTGATAGATAGAACATTGAGGAAGATGTTCATTTAAGGGGGAGGGAATTGTAACACCCTGTTTCCCCCAGTTTGTAATTATAAATATGTTGGCCAAGGAACTATGGCAAACTCAAAGGTGTGAATTTTTGATTTGATGGACCTTTGTATAAAAGGTCGATGAATGTAAATTTGATTTGATGGACCTTTGTATAAAAGGTCGATGAATGTAAATTATGTTATTTTAATAGAAAATGGATACGTGTTGCATGACTGATGGAAAGGGGATGTGCTAAGAGAGACCACGAATGCTATGAAAATGTGATGGAGGGGACCATGAATGGTTGTGTTAACCTCCACTAAACCAGTAATTTGTTGGATTTAATTTCTCAAAATTGAAACAACCCTCTGACCCAGGAATGAATTATAGTCAGGTCGGTAGGTGGGAAGATCTCCTCAAGAGTTAATGAGGGGATGGGGCAGACTGCCAATCTGTAAGGCTTCCATACCTTACCATGGACTGGGAAATCGATCCACATACAATCTTGTTGAGGAAGGAAAGAAAGGAAGTGTGGTGGGCAGATGAAGACCTGGGAAGAGTGCAGAGATGAGAGCCTAAGATATCGGGCTCGAGAAAGGACTGAGAAAAATGGTAGTGAGTTATCATCCCATAAAATAGAGACTGAGCCAGGAGAAGGAGAGTAACCTTCATCCCTATCTATTTATTTATTGGGAGAAGGAGAGTAACCTTCATCCCTAACTTCCGTTGAGCTGGAAGAAAGACATTGAATCTCAAAGCATCGTGGTCTAAGATCAGGGATGACCAATGATAAATCCATTAGGAGTGACTGAGCATATGTTTGGGTGGAAACGAGCACCCCTTTCAGCAGTCGCATCACGCCTTATGGTTCTGATAAGCGTTTTCATGCCTTGTTCTCTGAATTGGAAATATTGGATGCATGCATATATTTACGTGTCTATAAATGTTTTCTGCATTGAAATGATTAAGTTATGAGTATGTGTTTGTTCCCTTGATAACTTATGCTTCTTATGCTTCTACTTGATTTTCCATATGCTCCAGTTTAATCCCTCGAAGGTGTTTTTCCCTAGGAAATTAGATCATAGTTCCATAATCGGAGCAAGCCTCTTGGCACTGCTACCGTCTTGGTAACCTCACGAGTTTACCTTTCCCTGTTTCAAAGCTTAAAGTTCTGCAAGTTAGGGAGGATTTTCCTTCAGACTAGTAGTCTAAGAGACTTTGAACTCGCACCCAAGTTCTTCACCAAAAACTTGACTAAGAGTAGATTTCATAGCCAAAGAGTCATATGAAGGTCCATGTGTCCTGGGTCTAGGAACCCTACTCTAAAAGGAGTTATCTCATGAAGGTTTTGAAACTTCGAGAGTTCAAAGCTCTAAGATGTCAAACTTCACGATAGTCACAGTTACACGAACTACCGGAGTAACAATAATTCTAGATGACTTAAGAACCTAACAACGGAGGTGGATGTGAGTCATTCATCCGGAGGAGAAGTTATCCCAGTCGTTAGATAGACTCAAAGACCCACTGGAGCTAATGAATCAAACACCTGTCGCTTGATTAAATCGATGGTTGGGAATCATTGCAGAGCGCGAAGGTGAAATTAGTGGAAATGCTAGTTCATGGCCCACAATCAACTAATGTCATTGATCTCATTGGGAAAGGAAGATCAACGACCAAGATTAGATAGAGTTGGGAGAGCACTTTCCAAATCGTGGGGATTGGACCCCGCAATCACTGAGAATCATCGATTTGTGAATGGATATTGATGGTGGGGAATCATTGCAGAGCACAAAGGAGAAATTAGCGGACGTGTTAGTTTGCAGCCCACAATTCACCAACTCCTTTGGTCTCATCAGGTTGGAGGATCAATGACCATGATTTCACTGAGTTGGATGAGTAATTTTTAGATTGCATAGATTGATCTGACTAATAAAGAGAGAGCGCGTTGGGGCCCTGAAATCACTATGAATCATCGATTGGAGAGCAAATCGGTATTGGTTAGATCATGACCATTAAACCTAGAAAAGTTGCTAGGTGGATAGTCATGAACTCCATTGGAAATCCATGGAGTAACAGAGTTCGTATGTGCCGTCGATATGAGAACCTGGACATGTGGTGGAAATCCGTCGACTTTAGGTGTAATCACTCTATGAGAAAATGAGTGGGAAAAGGTTGAAATTCCTCAGGGTCAAAGGGTCGAAGTGATTTGTAGTCAACGATCTATGGGAGACATACGTCTATGGATTGCCGACTTCAGGGGTAAGCACTACGAGATAAAGTGAGTGTGCAGAGGTTGACACTCATGAAGCTCAAGGATTCAAGGTAGATATGAGTCGTTCAAGACAAAGGGACAGGTGTCGTCAGATCCTGCACTTCGGGAGAAAATAGGATATGTTGAACAAGAAATTTCTGAAGGAAGAAGAGCCAGAGTCCATATGAGTCATCCATTAGCTAAGGACAGGTGTCAGTCGATATTCCATTTCAAAATATAGCCACTTTGGAGGAAAATGGGGTCACAGGAGTTGAGAAATCCTGAAGTACATTGTGACCGTCGATTTGAAAGAGACACATGTCGACATATCGCCAACTTCAGGTGAAATCACTTTGGGAGAAAAGGTGGTGTGAGTGTCTGAAACTCTCGAACATCGAAGTCTTGAAGTGGACCCGAGCCATTGATTTATATGGATGCGTGGTGCCTGATCTGGAACTGCGGGTACGAAGTACTTATGAGGAAAAACGAGTTGGAGTGCTTGGAACTTTCGAATGTCGAAGCCTGAAGAAAATCATAACTGTCAATCAGAAGGGACACGTGGCACTCGATCTGTAACTCTGGGTACAGAGTACTTTAGATGAAAAATATGTAGGAACGTTTGAAATTCCCAAACGCTGAAGTCCTGAAGTAAATTAGGGCCATCAAAATCCCCGAGGACATGCGACGTCAGATTGTGAACTTCAGAGGTTTTCCACTGTGGATGATTCACGTGGTGGTCATCTTGGCGCCTGTTGTATTGGTGTCTGGTCATAGACTGCGATCATATGAAAGTATAGGGGGATGAAAGAACCCAAAGACCTTGGGAGAGGATATCTTCCTGCTCTGAGCTCATCTTAGAGCATGGATATCCTGGTTGGAAAGATCTGGAAGAGCAGAATGGAATAGAGACCCCTTAATGAGGGTATTGTTCTCTCAATAAGAACAAAATTTGTATGCCCTATTGTGGGTGTGTTACATCAGTGGATGAGAAATATTATCCTAGGAAAAAAACTAATTTACATTTGGAGTTGATGCAGGAGCATCACTCCTACTTAGCATCTAGTGCAACAACAAAAGGAGGAAGAAAAACCCAAGGAGAGAGAAGCACCAACCTTCTCATTTTGTTTTAAATTTATTATTTAATGTAATAAAGTTTGTAAGGATTGAGGAAGAGAGATTTGTTGTATTGTGAAAGGATAAGTGTAAATTTCCTTTAATGGGCCGTAGTTTGTATAGATTCTGAGCATCGCCTTAGATATGAAGATTGTAAATGAATACTTATTGTAATAATATTAGTGGTAGGATGCTTTAATTATGATATTAAATCACTAGGATGGTCTAGAGGGAAGGATCAAGAATCTCCCTCATGTATAAATAGATGTAATATATGCCCAAATGAGGCTTTTGTTAGCCATTGTTAGATGTTCTAAAAGTTGAAAGAAGCTATTGAGAGTTGTGGAAAAAAATTGTAAATTTTTTGTTGAAGGAAAATAGAAGAACAAAGGATTTCCTTTAGATTTATGAGCTTGCTAGTCTCTGAGTAACTGGGTAAATGGTGTGATATTTATATTTATGTTTTATGTGTGTGCATGCATCTTAATGGCTTGTTGAATGAACCCTTGAGTTTTTTTTATGTTTCAATTGTTTCTCTTCTGAAAACTCGGTGGAAGGAGTGCACATTTCCCACGCAAGGAATGCGGAGGCTGAATTGTTACAGGTTCAGAAGCTCAAGAGAGATTGTGTAAGTTTACAATAAGTGAGCACAAGGAGTTTTCCTATACTCTTAGGAGTATAAAATCTCAAATAGGATATTGGTGAAAAGTGTGCACAGAGTCAACACTTTGTTAAGTGTTGAAGAAGCTTAGAGGAGAGATAACACAAGAGTGTGCATAGCCTATGCAAGGGTTGCAGAAGGTGAGAATAATCTAAGTGATATAATGTAAGGGAAGCACAAGGAATGCACCATAGCATAAGTTCTTCAAGTGAAAAAATCTTAAGGAAAACAAATCTCTTTGTTCAAGGGAAGTTAGAGCCCCGCACGACCATTGGATCAAGGTAAGAAGAACAAATAATAACCATTAAGTCCTTTAGACTTCACCTCTTTGACATTTTTTAGGGTGTGTGTTGTGGAGGAGGAAAAATACTCAAAGTCTTGGAGCCCATAGTAAATATAGACCGTTAGATGTGAGGGACATGTGTCCGCACATTATCGAGTATCCGGAAGTCCAACTATCCGAGGGATTATGCGTCAAATTTATTTTGGCATGAAAAGGCCAAAGTTTTGAAGCCCGAAGAAAATCTAGGCCATTCATCATCAAGGATAGGTGGATCGTGGGATCCCTACCCTTTTCCACTTTGGTGTTTGACGATTCTGGAAACAATGTGTTTTAAAGTCTCAAAACTCTCGAAGCCCAGAGTTACATAGTAGCTTGCAGTCGTTGGTTATTGGGGAAGCGTGGAATGTCAATCCTTGAACCTCCGAGAATTTTCCAGTTCGAAATTCAAAGGGTTTGAAGAGTTGTGCTAGCTGATCTTCCGAAGCCTAGAGTTCTAAAGCGCTAGTTTGAGAAATCGCCAATTCGACATTAAGAGGTTTTGGAAGGTATTGAGGGAAGGACTCCCAAACCCCGAAGCTCGGTAGCGATGAATTTTACTCTTTTGAAATTTTAAGCCCTAGGTCACGTGAAGACTCTGCTAGAGTAAGGAGACCCTCATGACATGATTTTTTGCATAGGTAAGGAAGAAAAGGCATGTGGTAAAGGATTATGAGGGTTCTGTGGGGACCCAAGAGCCACTCCGAATCCTGTGTAAATCGATACTAGACCGAGAGGTTGTGTGAGCCCCTGAAGGAGGGGAGGGGTTTTTCATCAAGTGGTATCAGAGCATTGTAATAAGATCTATGAAAAAGGAAAACTTAAAATCATGCCACCAAGGAGACGTAGGGAGAGACCTATGGTCAATGTAGCGATGGAGGAAGAAATGAGACAGCTTCATGCGAGGTTAGACACCATGGAAATAACACAAAGGAGAGAATCATAGGATGGTGATGTTAGTGAAGATGAAAGTGAAGGTGTAGAAGAAAAATAAGAAGTTTTAGGAGAACAAGAAGCATAAGAACGATTGTTTAGAGTTGTTGTCTAGCTAGGAGCTAGAGAAAAAATGGAAGTCTCGATGTATGAAGGTAATTTGGACATGGAATAACTAATTGACTGGATAAGTAATTTAGAAAAGTAATTTGAATATGAGGAGATTGATGATGAGAAGAAGGTAAAGAATGTTGTGACTAGAATGAAGGGACATGCATCTTTATGGTGGGACGAGTTACAAGATGACAGAAAGAGGAAAGGTAAGTCCAAGATTAAGAGTTGGACGGAATGGTAGCTAAGCTCAAGGATAAATTCATACCCAAGGATTATCAACTGAATCAGTTTAGAAAGTTGTAGAATCTGAGACAGAAAGGTTTGTCAGTGAAGGAGTATACTGAAGATTTTTATAAGTTGAATATAAGGGTAGGACATAGGTAGAATGATGAAGAAAAAATTTCTAGGTATATAAATGGATTGAGTTATGAAATCCAAGATGCGATTAGTATGTTGACAATGAGGACAGTAGAAGATTCTTATCAGGAATCCCCGAAGGCAGAAGAAAAATTGATAAGGAAGTAGAGTCAGAGGAACATGGAGAAGAGTCCTAACAAAGGAAGATAAAACACTAGAGAAAAGTTCTAGAAATTCAAAGAAGAAGCTAGAGGATTTAACAGTCAGATAGAGAGAGGAGGAATTTCTAGAGGCAGAAACTCTAGAGGAAGAAATCCTTTTCCCAGAAGTAGAGGAAGAGGTAGAGGAGGACAGGTGAAGTGTTATGCTTGTGGAAAAACAAGGCACATGTCTTGGGAATGCTCTAGAAGGAAAAACGCAGGAGTTAAGGAAGCTCACATTTATGAGGTGCAATAGAGGAATGTGGAGACAGAGATGAAAGTAGAGGTAGTCAAAGAAGGAAGATCCCTCAAGATGAGGAAAGCTCTCATAAAGCTAGATAAAGAGGTAAGGGAACCAGTTCAGAGAAACAGTTTGTTTAGAATTTCTTGCAAGACTAAAGACAGAGTATGCAAGGTGATCAAAGACATTCGAAGCATTGACAACTTGGTATCCATGGAGATGGTCGAAAAACTAAATTTGGAGACAACAACACATTCGAATCCATATAGGGTTTCATGGTTGCAGAAAGGACAACAAGTCATGGTAAGTCAACAATGTTAAGTTGAGTTTAAAATAGGTAGTTATAGGGATGGAGCTTTATGTGATGTCATACCTATGGATGTTTTTCATGTTCTATTGGGAAGACCATGGCAATATGACAGGGATTTCATACATGATGGGAGGGAGAATACTTATACCCTTGAGAAAAATGGGTGTAAGCATATTTTGTTTCCAATAGAAATAAAGGACTCAAAGAGGAGGCTAGTCCTAGTATACTTCTCATGAGTGGGAAGGAGCTCTTAAAAGAAGTCAAGAAATACCAAGAAAATTAGTTTGTTGTTATAGGTAAGCCAAGAGTCATCCTTACAAGAACTTCTATGAAAAAATTTCCTGTAAAAGTTCAGGAGTTATTCGATGATTTTTTTTATAGTATGGTGTATGAGATACCTCATACTTTATCGCCTATCAGAATTACCAGTCACCATATTGACCTTATTTGGGGAGAAAGTTTTTCAAACAAAGAAGCATACAAATTTACCCCTCAGGAGAATGAATAGGTCAAGGAGAAGGTCCAAGAGTTGTTGGATAAAGGTTTTATTAGAGAAATTTTGAGCCCATGTGCAGTACCAATGGTGTTGAGTCCAAAGAAAGATGGAGGTTGGAGATTGTGCATTGATTCTAGAGACATCAACAAGATAACCATCAAGTATAGATTTCATTTACCCATAATGGATAATTTGATGGATTGTTTAAGTGGAGCTAGTTATTTTTCCAAGATAGACTTAAAGACTGGTTACCATTAGATAAGAATGAGAGAGGGAGATAAATGTGAAAAAACATTCAAAACAAATGAAGGATTTTATGAGTGGCTTTCTATGCCATTTGGCTTAACCAATGTTCCAAGTATGTTCATGAGGTTAATGAATAAAGTGCTCAAAGATTTTATTGGGTAGTTTGTGATTTTGTATTTAGATGATATTCTAGTTTTCAGTAATATTGAAGAGGAGAATTTAAGACATTTGAAGATGGTGTTGAGAAGGTTGCAGTGAGAAAATATCTGGTTAAATTTGAATAAATGTTCTTTTATGAAAATATAACTTGTGTATTTGGGATTTGTAATCTCTTCAAATGAATTGAAGATGGATCTAGAAAAGGTGAGGGCTATAAGAGAGTGGCCTTCTCCAAGAAGTGTGTTTGAGGTAAGAAGTTTTCAAGGGTTAGTGGGTTTTTACATAAAGTTCATTAGGAATTTCAACAGTATTTTCACACCCATACTTGATACTAAAAAGAAAGAGTGTGGTTCTTTTGAATAGACAAAAGAATCTGAGAAAGGATTTAGAGTTTTGAAAGAAAAGACAACAGAACAACCTATTTTAGTTTTTCTAGAATTTAAGAAGAATTTCCAGGTTAAGTGTGATGCAAGTGGAGTGGCCATTGGCGGCCATTGGCGCAGTCTTGAGTCAGGATGATAACCATGTTGCTTATTTCAGTGAGAATTTGAATGATGCTGAGGAGAATTATTCAACATATGACAAGGAATTTTATGCTATAATTAAAGCTTTGAAAAAGTGGAGACATTATCTCATGTCAAAAGAGTTTATTTTTTATATTGACAATCATGCTTTGCAGTTCATAACTAGACAAGACAAATTGAACCAGAGACATGCCAAATGGGTAGAATTCATGCAGAATTTTACTTTCATCACTAACCATATTAATGGGAGTGCTAACAAAGTTACAGATTCTTTGATCAGGAGATGTTTAATATTTAAGGATTTCCAAGTGGAGACTTTGGGATTTGAACACCTCAAGGAGATGTACCAGGAAGACACCGACTACAAGGAAGCTTATGAAACATGTGAAAATACTTTGTTGAGGGATAGAGATCAGTGGATGGAGTATATGATCCAAGAAGCATTATTATCCAAAGGAAGTTGATTTTGTATCCCAAGTTGCTCAATGAGGGACAATTTGTTAAAGGAGAAACATAATGGAGGATTGGGTGGACACTTTGGCCATGATAAAACATATGAGAAGTTGAGTTATTTGTACTATTGGCTAGGTATGGGGTCTAATGTGAATAATTTTGTGGACATATGGATAATTTTCCAGTATGATAAGGAAAAACAATAGAACACCGGATTGTATCAACCATTGCCTATTCCAAATAGGCCATGGGATGCTATAAGTATGGATTTTGTTATGGGATTGCCAAGAAACCAAAGGGGAAATGATTCAATATTTGTGGTGGTTGAAATATTTTCAAAGATGGTACATTTTATACCATGTCACAAAAACAGTGATTCTACCCACATAGAGAATCTATTTTTCAAGGAGATTGTGAGATTGATGGGTTACCCGCGAGTATAGTCTTAGATAGAGATACCAAATTTGTGGGACATTTTGGAGGACTTTGTGGAAGAAGTTGGGAACCAATTTTTCTTTTATCTCAACATATTTACCTCAAACAGAAGGATAGATTGAGGTAGTGAATATAATCTTAGGGAATCTACTAACCATTTTGGTAACTGAACATAACAATCAGTGGGATCAAGTTTTACCTTGAGCAGAGTTTGCATATAACGACTCACCAAACATGAGTACTAGTAAGAGTCCATTCCAGATAGTATATGGAATGCATCCAAGAGGAATTTAGGAATTGAGATATTTGGGACATAATGAATTTTGAAGTGCAGGAGCAATAGCTTTTTCTACAGAGATGCATAAGTTGCATGATGAAATCAAACAATAGCTACAAGATAGCAGTCATAGATACAAGGACATAGTAGACTAGAAAAGAAAAGAGGTGAATTTTGAGATTAGAGATCAAGTCTTGGAACACCTGAGGAAGGAAATATTTCCAAGAGGGAAATATAATAAGATGAACATGAAGAATATAGGCCCTTGTAAAATCCTTAGAAACTTTTCTACAAATTCTTATGAGATTGAACTTCCATAAGACATTGGAATTTCACCAATATTGAATGTAGTAGACTTATACCATTACAAGATGTATGACACAGAAGGGACATATTATCAAGAGGATATTTAGTGGAAGAGATAGATACTCATAGCATAAAAGTCATAGATAGAAAAGATTTTGGATTAGAGAATTGGTAAGAAAAACAAGAGGAAAGTTTACTATGAATATCTGGTTAAGTGGGAGAATCATCCAGTAGAATATGCTAGTTGGATAACTGAAACCAATATCCAAAAACATGGAAAGACAGTGGAGGAGTTCATGAACAAGAGACCATGTATATTTTTTTCCAGAGGAGTATGATGTAGGAGCATCACTCCTACTCAAAAACGCGTCAACAACTAGCGCAACAACACAATGAGGGAGAAAATCTCGAGGAGAGATAAGCACCAACCTTCTCATTTTGTTTTAAATTTATCATTTAATGTAATAAATTTTGTAAGTCTCGAGGAAGAGAGAGCCATTGTATTGTGAAAGGATAAATGTAAATTTTCTTTAATGGCCGTAGTTTGTACAAATCCTAAACATCACCTCAAATATGAATATTTCAAATGAATATTTATTGTAATAACCTTAGTGGTAGGATGATTTAATTATGATATGAAAGCACTAGGAGGGTCTGGATGGAAGGCTCGAGAAGCCCCCTCATGTATAAATATATGTAATCTATGCCCAACTGAGGTTGTTGTTAGCCATTGTTTGTTGTTGTAAAAGTTGAAAGAATCTGTTGAGAGATGTGGGAAAAACCTTGTAAATGTTTTGCTAATGGAATATAAAATAACATAGGATTGCCTTCATATTTATGAGCTTGATGGTATTTAAGTAACTGGGTAAATTTTGTGATATTTATCTTTTTGTTTTATGTGTGTGCATGCATCTTAATGGATTGTTAAATGAATCCTTGATGTTTGTTTAAGTTTGAATTGTTTCTTTTCTGAAAACATGGTGCAAGGAGTGCACAATGGCCACACAAGGAGCGCATAGGCCAAATTGTTACAAGTTTAGAATCTCAGGAGAGATTATGTAATTTTACATAGAGAAAGTGCAAGGAGTGCGCCTATACTAATAGTTGTATAAAATATCACAAAGGAGATTGGTGCAAAGTGTGCACAGAGTCAACACTTTTTCAAGTGTTGAAGAAGCTCGAAAGAGAGATGATGCAAGAGTGTGCATAACCTATGAAAGGAGTGAAAAAGGAAAGAAAATTCTAAGTGCTAGACTGTAAGGGAAGTGCAAGGCGTGCGTCAAAGCCTAACTTCTTCAAGAGAAAGAATCTTAAGGAATATAAATCTCTTTGTTCCAAGGTGGATGAACGAGATCTGTTCTGGGGAAGTTATAACCTCACACAAACATTGGATCCAGGTAAGAAGCATGAATGATGACCCTTAATTCCTTCAGACTTCGTAGCTCTGACAATTTTTAGGTGTGGGTTGTGGAGGAGGAAAAATCCCTGAAGTCCAGGAGCCCGAAGTAAATATGGACTATTAACTGCTAGGGACATGTGTCCATAGATTATTAAGTATCTGGAAGTCTGACCATCCAAGGGATTGTGAGTTAAAGTTACTTTTCCGTGAAAAGGATGAAGTCCCAAATCTCGGAGAAAATCCAGGCTATTCATTATCAGGGAAATGTGCACCTTGGGATCCCTAACCTTTACCTCTTTGGTGTTCGATGATTCGGGAAACAATGTGTGTTGAAGTATCAGAAATTTTGAAGCCCAGAGTTCCAAAGTATATCACAGTCATTCCTTATTGGGGAAGCGTGGATTGTCGATCCTTGAACCTTTGGGAATTCACCAATTCAATGTTCAGAGGGTTCGAGGAGTTGTGTTGGTTGATCTTCTGAAGCCTAGAGTTATGAAGCGCTAGTCTGGTAATTATCCATTTCAATTTTCAGAGGTTTTGGAAGGTGTTGAGGGAAGGAATCTTGAAACCCGAAGCTCTGGAGCACCGAAGTTGTCGCTTTTGAAATTTTAAGCCCCAGGTTTTGGCCCAAGGTCATGTGAAAACTATGTTGGAGTAAGGAGATCCTCGCAAAAAATAATTTTCATGCAGGTAAGGAAGAAAAGGCCTGTGCTAAAGGATTCTAAGGGTTCCGTGGGGATACAAGAGCCACTCCGTCTCCTTTGTAAATCAATCCTAGAATGGGAGGTCGTGCAAGCCCCTGGAGGAGGGGAAGGGGGTTTACATCAGGAGCACTTGCCAGTGAGTATGAAAAAAGAGTATCAATTCTTCTATGTGATGTAATTTAGAGCCAACCTATGTCATGCAGATGTTGCAATTGAACCACCTAATAATAAACAATACTTTTATGATCAAGGTTAGTCATAAAATCAAGAAGGACCAAAACATGTACGTAGGCATGGTATGCATAATGAAAGCTACTTGTGACACACACAAAGTCAATCATGATTGCAACATGATGTAGATTAATCAAGGTAGGAAATTAATCATCAATGATCTAGTCAGACATGGAGGGATCAATCTCTTGAAACCATGGGAATATGATTAATGAGCACAATGAGAATGATCTAAGTTGGAGGAACTTGAGAGAGGCTTTCAAATGAAAGTGTCTTATTGACATGGTCTATGTCAATGAGAAAAATAAGATAATTTTTTATAGACTTACTATAAATGAGGATTCAACATATTTTTGTTAGCATACTGATGACAAAAAAGGGAAACTTTCCGACAAGAAGTGCATCAAAGAGAGAGATATGAACCTTTTCAGTACACTATGTATCAGAGAGAAGGAAAGGAAACTTGATTATATGTGATGTATCAGATAAGATGGGGAGATCTACACCAATGTGTATTGATGGTCGGAAGTAGATGAAGCATTGGTGTATCGAATTTCAAGGATTGATGGGTGTCAGTGTATTAATTCCCATAAAATGATTGATGTCGATGCACCAAAAAGTGGTGAACGAAAGTTTCTAAGTGTTGTCCCTTCCTATGTATCAATGAAAGAGAGAGTATGGTCTCTGGTGTGTCAATGAAGAAATCACTAACTCACCAATATTGGGTTTATAGGTGAGGAAAATATTAACACATCGATATAGCTATAATCAATGGGTTAGAAGTTAGAAAAAACTTAAAGTAAAATTTTGAGAAAGTATATGTTATCCATAATTTTGGTCGTCATGATGATGTAACGATGATGGTGAACTCAGGCTCTTCATTAGAACTCCTTCCTAAGAAAAGTAACCTTTGTTTCTTTCCAGAAATCACATTTTTAAGGGAGGTTCGTAGGCTGTCAATATATTTACCTGTGAGAATGCATGATTCTCGTTGGCTGCCTTAAGGCAGGGTGCAAGAAGTTTGCACTGTACCTAACTGCTAGGGTGCGAACACTTTCCAAAGAGGGGGCACTGTACCTAACTGCTAGGGTGCGAACACTTTCCAAAGAGGGGAAAAATATGAATTCTTGAACCTTCTAGAAGAGAATCTTCTAGAAGGATGAGATGTCATTCGAATGGTTATCTAATTACTGGCTTTCCTAATATCTTGGGATCATTCCTATCCAAGTAACTAATTCATTCTCTCCTATATATTGAGGGGAATGCTCATGGAAAAGGTTAGAAGCAAACTAGCAAGAGATTTATTGGAGAATTGGTGTAAGAGTGTATGAAGGACTGATGCTACAGCAACTAGGAATACCAGCAAGGTTATCAAAAGTGGTTGATCTTCTTCATGCATGAGCAAGTGTGTGTGTCAGAGCTAGGAGCCATCGAAAGGAGGTTTGCAACATCAAGGCTAGGGTTGTAAGTCTTACTTTCTATCAATTTAATACAGTAATATGTCCCTTTCCCATAAAGCTAATGTCATTTTATTACATAACTCCTTGATCATATGTATAGATTAATTATTGAATATATTGAGTTGTCTTCACTTCGATTGGTTTGTACTGTTGTGGTCTTGACGACATAAGAGAATTGGAGCAAAATTGGACAACAAAAACCCAAGGAAGCGATCACAAGGTATGTTCATGATTCTTGCCTCTTAGTCCATTCAATAGTCTAAATCTAGGGAAAGAGTATTATTCTGTCCTGTTTTGTTCTAGATCCAGGTGGGTCTAGGGAGATCTCTTTGTGTCCGCACTTACAGATTAATCCTAAAACAAAATTGGTGAATCCACTGGGGAAATTCCCTTTTTCTTTATGGTCTTTTGCATTTTTCTGTGGCCATTTTCTCTAGTTTCATTTTTCTCCTCTTTTGTCAGTCTCCAAGTCTTCAGGATATCCTGATAGACCTTTTGGGTTCAAAAGCCTTTGTCATTTTTGCTTTCATTTTCAAAATTTTTGTCATCTTCAGGAGTTCTCGCACTGTGTTTAACTACATCCTGTGAGAATTAGTCAGGTTCGCACCTTGCCTATAGGTTTTAGTGCGAGTACCTCGCACCTTGCTAAAAGGTTGCCTGCGAGACATAGATTCTCGCACTGAGTCTAACTGCTTGCCTGCGAGCAAGATTTTTCAAAATTTTGAAATTGACTTTTGGTTTTTCCAACTGCTCAGATCAGTTGATTTACCTCTTATGAGCTTATTGGACTTTTGATTGACATGGCTCTTGCTTTAGTTTGCATGCTTGAACAGTTTTAGGGTTTCAAG
>CBVK0100603261.1:0-16949 GCA_900067695.1 Picea abies | reverse complement strand
CTTTATTCATGTTTTCATGATTTAACTCTCTTTTAATCATGGTTGTGTATTGATTCATCTGTCCTCATGAGTTGATCACATACATGGATCGACTCATTAGATCATACTCATGCTTCTGCTGCGTTCTCGGTTCACCAACATATCATATTCAATTATTTATCGATTCTCTGTATTGTTCTGGTGTAACTCTCTGTCGAATGAAATATGTATGAGGCACTCCCTTCAAACCATTTTCATATGACCATAGTCATAGAACCACGAGCTTATTATTTAAGCTTTACCTTTATTTTTTATTATTCCATATGACCATATGCGGTGACCAAGCGCTAGGCCAAACGATCGCTTGAGCGCTTATTAGAATCAATGGTCACGATTCAATCTCCCGATGAGATGGATGGTTGGCAAAACTTTTCCCTTTGAAACTTTGGGATTTCAACTTTTCAAACCTTTCAAAACTTCTGAATCAGATTTCTCGATCAGATCAGATGGTTTACGTTTATTTCACGAAAACTAATCAATCGCCATATTCGATTCTTACAAGGCTTAATCCGACGACTGGGTATTAATCAATTATTGAGATGGATGGCCATCATTTACTCCAGGACTTCAACTATTTAAACTTACATTATCCTTCCACTGTAGTAGATCGACAAATGATAATGCTCCCGAAGTGTTTCTTTGTATCAAACATACCATGTCTACTTTGAGATTTCGTCCTTCGGGACTTCGGAGCTTTTGTCATTTTGCTAGTGGTGAAACTCCCGAAGTAATTCTTCTGGAGTGACGTAATTTATTGACGTCACATGTTGACATGGAACAAGCCAATTTCCAATTGACACATGTCATCATCTAATTATTCCATATGTACTTTCTAACATGGTCTGCCACGTGTCCTTACTGACGTGGTCTTCCACATGTCTTTTCTGACGTGGTCTGCCACACGCCCTTGCTGACATGTTCTTCTAATGTGATCTACCATATGTCATTGTTGACGTGGTCTACTGATGCAGATCCCCCACACGTCCTTGATGATGTGGTATGTTGACGTGGTCTGCCACATGCCCTCTTGAATCAGACGGTTGAGGCTTACTTCGGATGATCCGACGATCAAGAATTTATTTCGGCTCTCCGGGTCCCCGGACTTCGGGAATTTCAAATCTCAAACTTTCCAGAGCATAACCTCCTCACATATTTTAACCAAAAACGAATTTTGTTCGTTGATCAAGGTTTTAGATCGACGACTTGATCTATCTACGATACTGATTAACTTTGGATTAATCCAATGACTTTGCTTCTAGCTTATTCTGTCCTTCCACTAAAATGATCTGATGGCTGATGGATATTTGGGTGATTGAGATCTCAGACCTCAGCCCTTGATTATCCTGTCCTTCCACTTAAATCAATCCGATGGTTGACAGAAATTTGCATAAATGAGATCTCAGATCTTTTACCTTGCTTATCCTATCCTTCCACTCGAAAATGATCCGACGACTGACGGGATTTTGGATAATTGAGATCTCAGATCTTTCATCTTATCCTATCCTTCCACTTAATTTTAATTCGATGGCTGACGGGATTTCGGATAATCGAGATTTCAGATCTTCCATCTTATCCTATCCTTCCACTTGAGAATGATCTGATGATTATGAAGACTTCTTGAAGCAGA
The DNA here is from genome assembly GCA_900067695.1 of Picea abies. Lineage (NCBI taxonomy): Eukaryota > Viridiplantae > Streptophyta > Pinopsida > Pinales > Pinaceae > Picea > Picea abies. Next base: position 15,283 of record CBVK0100603261.1, on the reverse strand, counting down.
TCCACGATTAAGGATGGTTGCGGAACCACAACTTGCCTTCTTGAAGCAGATCCACGATTAAGGATGGTTGCGGAACCACAACTTGCTAGTGATTTAACTCGTCAACAAAACTCCACAATTTGAAGTTTTGTGTTGTTGGTGAGTCAACTACAATCATCGATATTTGAAGTTGTAATACTTTACAGTCCTAACTAATTGCGGGATTGGAAATAGTGAGATGTTTAATACTTATTACAATCTTCACAATTTATCCCTGTCGTTGAGCTGGTGATTGCGCATCTGACGACCATGACTTAATCTGAATTAATCAGATAGTTTGTTGGATCAGCCACAGTCATCGATCTTTGAAGCTATACGATCTGATGGTCCTGACCGATTGCAGTATTGTAACTAGCAAGTAGTTTAATTCTTCTTTCACTCTCCACAATTCATCCCTGCCTTTGATCTAGCTTGCAGATCCAACAATCACGATCCTCAAGCCCACGGTCACTCATATGACCGACGTCCATTTCATGAGATGATCAATACCGTCACTTTTCTTGATCATACGACTATTGAGGCTTCTCACCTTTTCTTGTGCATTGGTCGACTTCGTAATATTTCCATCGATTAGACGACATTTCTATAATGTTCTCTTCATTCGCTAACTCTCCTGAGCTTTAATAACTGTTTGTGCATTCTTTTATGCATTGATATTCAATCGCTAATTCTCCTAAGATTTTATCATAGGAACATATTTGATCCTTTCGTGATCAACAATAATCATGAATTTCTTTCAACCTTAAGGTGTTGTTCTTTTGTCGATCTTTAGTATACTTTTCCTCCTGAGATTAAACTTGTTGCTCTGCTTATTGTTCGACATTATCTTTCCATCATTGACCCTTCATTACAAATGGAAAGACATTATTGGCCATCTTGACACTAATGCCTACTCTATAATTGATCATGACTTATTCATGTTTCCATCATAACAACTTATCATTAATGTTGATATCAATGACAACACATGAATGACAATATGTTCAACACTACAGATGCTACAATTAACCCACATACAACACTTTCACAGTCAAGGTTAGTCATAGAATCAAAATGCGAAATAGATACATGTTAGTTATAAAAGATTCTATAAACACACACAAACTCAATCACAACTACAACATGATGTAGATTAAAATCAATAGGAAATTAAAAGAGCTCACTTAATGGGAACAATGAAAAAGGATCTGATCTAGAGGAAAAATAGGAGAGTCCTCAAGATGAAAGCATCTTGATGACATGGTATGTGTCGAAAAGAAAAGGAAGATCAATGTTGATACGTCAATGTCGATGAGGGGTCAAAATATTTGTGCTATCATACCGATGACAGAAGAGGGAAACTCACAGACAAGAAGTGTATCGGAGAGAAGGATATGAACCTCACTAATTCACTGTGCATCCGAGAGAAAGAAAGGAAGCTTGTTGATACATGATGTATTGGTGAAAGAAATATGAAACTCACCAATACACCATGTATCAACGAAGATGGGGGGATCTACATTGATGCACATCGATGATCCAAGGAGGATGGAAGTGTCAGTGGCATGTTTCATGTATTGACGATAACAAAGTGATCAACATCGGGTGTGTTGGCGATCGAAAGTTAGTATGGAACCGATACAAAAAGGGACATGAGTGAATTCTCATGTGAAAGCATGTTGGTGATTAAATATGGTTGGGTGATGATATGACCGACGACCATGAGGTGATGGTTTTCAGTGTATCGACAAATATGAAGATATAGTTTCTAATGTATCAACAACTATGAAGTGATGTCTGTCAATACACTTTTGAAAAGTAGAAAAAGACATTAACTGTGGACCTTTATATGTTTCAGTGAAAAATAGAAGATGGGCATTGGTGTATCAACGATTGAAATTTGACCAATACTGATACACTAATACTTACCGAAAAAAATTCTAAGTGCTACCTCCAACTAGTGTATCAATGAAAAATATGGGATAGACACCAGTGTATCGATGAACGAAAGTTAATTGACATCGATACACCAAAGATCTCAAAAACCTTTTAAGTGTTTCCCCCAACTTATGTGTCGGTGAAAAAAAGGAGATGCTCACTGATACAGGATGTATCAACTAGGGAAAGAATATGCTCCCCGATATAGCCAGTATCGATGAGGGAAGAGTGGTCTTGAAAAATGATGAAAATGGTAAAGTTTGTGGAGAAATAAGAGAGTCTTTGGATTTATCATTTGCATGAGAGAGTTTAAAAGGTTTTCCAGTAGAAAAAGTTTAATAAGGGGGGGCAATTTATTCTCTTAGACTAATGGTGAATAGAAGAAATTAAGGAGGTTGTTGTGATGGCACAAAAATTGGTGACATACTGGGTGAAGCCAAAATATATACTAGTCTTCCCTAACTTATGAGCATAAAATGTAGAGGGTTGTCTAATTACTTTTAAGATTATAAATTATGGAATAAATGTGCAACAAATACCTGAAACGTTACATCATGGTGAACTCACTGGTGATGTTGGAATGTTGGATAATAGAGCTCGTTTGTTGTAATAAGATGATGAATGATGATGAGATTTATTTCCTTAAACTGTGTCGATGATTTAGGCTGGAATCTCTGTCATGGGGTTGATATAGGTTTGGGATATAAAAATATTTTCACTAGGTGCTTAAATATTATCCCTCAGGTGTTTCTCCACTACCCGCAAGCATCCATAGCCACGATGGAGTCACCATGGCAACAGACCTTGATCCACTACCAACAAGCACCCATATCCCCTATACAAATGTCTGGATGTCCCCTCTGATCAAGCTTTGTTTCCCATTCCTTCCCAGTTTATTTAATATATGCTTAGCATCTGGTGGATGGGGAAAGTGGTGTCCTTCTTTTAGATTAATAGGGGATGAATGCCAACTATTGAGATTTACTTTGTATATTTGATGCACCTGGATAAATAAATTTATCCCTTTTGATTTTCAGCCTTTAGACTTTGACACTTCACCTTTCACGCGAGAAGTTACTTAGTGTGTGGATGGTTCCCTTGTTACATGGGATATACTTTCCAGTTAACATGCAATAATAATCGTTGATTAACCACTCTGTTAAGTCATGGTTTGATTGTTGTCTCAATATTCCAAAATAGTTTTAATTCATCTTCAAGAGGACCTTCTAGTTCAACTCATGAGCTACAAAAGAGATGCAAGCTAATTCAGGCACGCTTCTAGTGCAAAGGTGTTTCTTGTATGAGACAAACAAAGGTGAAATATTTGTAAGTCATCAAATATAATTAGGGGTAATAAAAGAAAGCAAAGTTAGAGAATGAATAGTCTCTAGGCAAAATGCTTATGAGGAATGAAAGAGAGCAGTCGTATGCAGAATTAGAAGATAAACTTATCCCAAAACCTGCTACAATTGAAAAATGAAACATTGGACAAATTATGATAAAAGATATGCAACCAATAAAGAAAAGTAAATTGAGAAATAAATCATGGATTCCAGTGTTTCCAACAACTTTAAAATGTGTATGCATCCCAACACATCGAGAAATTTTGCAGCCTATTGAAAAGACTAATCCTTGTGAAATCCTATGAGCATATCTTTTCATTTAGATGAGCTTTGGTGCTAGTGCTATATGAGAACTACATCTCATAGTTGATTTTATAAATATCGTCAACTCATATTTACAACCTTGTGCTTTAGGAAATAAGGATTGGAAAGATCTTCCTTTGTTACCTATCATACTGCTTTGCTCTAGCCTTGCAATATCTCGGGTATTCAAAAATATGTTTCCATACTCCGAATCTCGTCAAGTTTTGAAAATCGTTCTATAATGTAATATGCTCATCTTACTGCAGTTCCAAATCAAACATACAATAAAAACTAAGCACTTGTACATACATGGAATAACCATTCAAGACATGAGGTTGATTTCATCCTAAAATTCTCATAATTGAAAGGGATTAAGAAAATCATGTGCAAAAAATAAAAGAAAGTAGAATTCCAAACATAGGTTCATGAATAAAGTCCCAATGTGATGTTTCCCATGATCATGTCAAATTTTTCGAAGTTAGTCTCGAGTAGTGTCCTCCTCTTCAAGAAAGAAAAATCTTCAAAGAGAGAGATGTGCACATAGACGAAAAACATATATCACTAATTAAAACTAGTGTTAAATGACGTGAATTTCTTTATTATCCATTTTCAGACATTCATGTTTAACCAATTAGAAAATTGAACTAAAAGCAATGTTGACTTAGAATTTCCTCTTGGAAAAATATGTTCGTAGAGATCTCACAACATAAACTAAAATTAAAACTAGTGTTAAATGACATGAATTTCTTTATTATCCATTTTCAAACATACATGTTTAACCAATTAGAAAATTGAACTAAAAGCAATGTTGACTTAGAATTTCCTCTTGGAAAAATATGTTTGTAGAGATCTCACAACATAAACTAAAACCAAAATCTGTATCCGAGCCAGTATGGGACACTAAATAAAAAAGATAATGCTTTGAATAAGTGAGGAAACATACATGTTGGAATTCCTTAAATCAAATCCTAAATATTACTAGTTTTTTGTTGCCAAGATATCAATAGAAAGGTGGAGTCAACTTAACTTGAATATTCATCTATTGAGTGGAAGTTCCCTTTCAGGTAGCAAATGACTATGGTTGTGATGACCACCAGTTCTGCCCTGAATTAGTGCATTTGAGAACCATTTTATTAACCGGTGTCTTAGAAGTTAGAGTTCAGTGTTCTTGATTCATAATGATAATTCTTGATGTATGGTTTGTGCCTTGTGTACTTGTATGAGTTTTGAAAGATTATTATTGATGAGCCTCCTCAACATAATTCCCAAAAAATTGTAGACTAGTTCTTGAAGAGCTCTGTTGAGAGTTTCGTGACTTGGCTCAGATGTATCTACTCATTCAACAGTTGAAAAATCCAATTCCAAAATAAATAGAAACATTATGATACAAAACCCCCAGTGAAATCAAGATGAAGGAAACCAAACCAATGAAATTTATGAGAAAACCCAAATAAGGAAAGAGAAAACCAACGAAAACCATTCAGTGTTAAAATTATTCAAAAATGATTCCTCTAAACATGCTTCCATTATCCTCAAGCTACAATTTTTTCTACAATAGATACTCTTTCAATAGCTCGGGATTGTAATCTACTGATTTACTGTTTTCCAACTGTCAACATTAGAGTGAATTACACCGAAGCAAATAAATCTTCTAGTTGAACTTCTCAAATAATTATGCACATGGTTTCCTCATGAAGACGAATGAAAACCAAAGTTGAGCTAAGATTTTAGACAAACAACAAAATTGATCTTCTAGTTGAACTTCTCAAATAATTATGCACATGGTTTCCTCATGAAGACGAATGAAAACCAAAGTTGAGCTAAGATTTTAGACAAACAACAAAATTGAAAGGCATCAAATGAAAAGAAGAAACTCATGCAAAAATAAAACTAATACTAGAATAAGACATCCCGAGTTGAAACCTAAATTGATAACAATTGTTGGGTTTTATTCAAGAAAACAAGATAAACCCAAAATCTATGCTACACAAGCAGAAAATGAAAGAAAACATCTAAAGTATGCAAGAAGACAATAAAATAAAGAACTATGACACTCTTATTACTACTCTATCCTACACTCTTTGAAAAAGGATTGTGTGGAAGCATAGTGCCAATGTAGCCATTCAAGCAACTCCAAACCTACAACCACAGGTTCATCAAAATCCAATAGCATAAATTGGAGTAGTGAGAGATCAAAGATAGGAAAAACTGAATCAAGTAAATGTCTACCCAACATGCGAAATTTCTTAGCGTTATAATTCATGGGAAATTTAGACATGTAGGATCCCTCCAAGCAATATTCAATTCCATCATAAAATTTACAATGACCACCATATGATTGTTGGAAGGAATTTGAAATTGAGTGACATACCTGATGAGACCCATAAATGAAATTTGCATGAAATGTAACTTGTGGGGGAATCTCAGTATTGATGGTGTCATTCATTCTATAGGTCAAAGTAAGACAATGAGAACCTGACATAACCATTGACCGAAACTGGAGTGCCTCATTATCAAGGAAAGTCTCCATGGGCCCACATTTTACATAACCCACCTGCTGAGAGGAGAAATAATATCTACCAATTTGAGGGAAACATTGATAAAAAGTTGACTCCAATCCTTCCATAACATCATAAAAATCATGTGGGGAGTGTTGGAGTATTGAGATAGAATCCAAGAATGAGTGATGCATTTTCTCTTGAAGATTGACATGTGAATCTAGAGAAGATTTAAGTGATACTATTTCTTGTATTAACTCACAGGGATTTGAAAAATCATTGTTCTCTTCATGCGTTGTATCTTATGTCATTAACATTTGTGCATTGAGATCATAAATTTCAGGTTGCACATAATTAAAGAATGATATACTAACGCTCACATTCAATTCTAGAACAGAAAAATAATCATTGAAAATAGGGCTATCGTGATCAAATTGTGATTCGACATGTTCTAGAAATTTGAATTGCGAAGGACTTTCAACATTGTGCATCCCAGATGGACTGTCATTAATAAGGAGTCTTTGATCAATAAAAGCTTGGAAATCCCGTTGTTCTTGTTTATCATTTAGTATTTCAATGTGATAAAAGTGTAAATATTCTATTGAATGATAGGTTGGTGAATGATAATGTGAGAGATCATTATCAAACATATATGTATAAAGAGAAAACATATTTGCGGATTATAAAAATGATAGGATTTCTTCAATGAGAGGTTTGTTACAGACCAAAGTATACTCATGTTTCTCTAAAGGGGAGACGTTATATTGTTCACACTCTGAGTCTAATGGGTTTAATATTTTGGTAAAGATCCCCCCATAGTTTTGATAGAGTCGTGATTAGAGATCATGTAATCATTCATCACGAGATCATGATCTTTTGTGAAGGATATAGTTGTTGCTTTTCTCAGTGCTAAATTATCATTCAAATATATAACATCTTGGTGAATCGATTCCTCATTCAATATTGATTCAACATAATCTATTGAAACATTTTCCTTATATTGTTCTTCAAAATCATATTACAAAGAATTAGATGTTCGAGGATAGGATTGAATGGTCTATAGTTTTGAAAGTATTTCTTTGGGATAAGAGGCGACTGAGTATTCATCATGCATATATGAATCTTTTAAATGAGATATAATTTGATTATTCAGATCGTACCCTTCTTAAACAAAGACGATGTATGAAAATAATCAAATATTTATTGGTTTGAGGGTTTGCGACTTTTAGGAAATCTACAATAAATATGCATGACTCTTTGAAAGAAATCATCCACAAATATGTTTCCGAGCCTATGTATTTCTTCAAGTTCATTAAGGAGTTCATCATAAACATAATCTACATGAGCAATGATAAAGACTTGCATGATTTTTTTTTTCGCTATATATCGATTTCATTAGCAATTTCCTAAACCAAGCTTTAATCTATCCTTCAAATGTGAGGATAAATAATCGACAAATTTCATTGTCTCGAACAATCTTAAGTTTTTGTCTAATGATGTTAAACTGATTGTGATGTGTGAAAGTAGAGACATGCCCATCACCATCAAATTTTGAGTTTGACAAGAGATTAATTGTCTCAACTAAGATGCCCCTTGAGGTTCTCAGAACACTCAAAGGGTTATCCCATACATGGATACAGAGAGGAGCCATGGAATGGCTAACAATTTAATGAAATGACTCCACATGGGCAGGCTTGTCATCCGACCCTCCTTTTAGCACCAATTTCATTGATGTAGGAAAAAATACCTTTATCAATGCTAGGGGTTTCCCTCGATAAGAATTCTCAATTAAACCTCTCACCATTTTTAATAGGGAAACCATCTGGACTCTAGCCCGAAAATTGTTTCTGGTTTGGAGCTTACCAGTTGCGGCTCGATCCACCGACGAAGGTTTATAATCTAAAGAATGAAATGGAACTAATCTAAGATGCATGTGTCCGAATGGAAAATGTGACCATAAAGGAAACATGGAACCATATGTGATCTTGTCAATGTCCTGGGAAATAGTTCATAGAGAACAAAAACGACAATATGAATAAATAACTATAAACACAAAATAGTCTATCATCTATACAAACATTTACAGTTATACGCCCGCAAATTTAGACAAATATTCTTTGAAGAACCAAAATAAGAATACACAAAACATACATGAGAATATTCTACAATATGAAGTACATTCTTCACAACCCAAGTGCTAATAAAAACGTAGAAAAATAGTCCACACACGTGCAACACAAGCATCAATGTTCTCTAGAAAATAGCTTGGACAAACATGTTTCTTCTCATTAAAAGTTTTAGTACTAGTGCATGAAATCTCAAAGAGATAAAATCCCTATCCTTGGAAAAAATCCCCCCATTTATTGAAATTCATCTTACCTTTTGGCCTTCTGTCTCCCCCCATGAACTTTCATTTACAAACTTTTGTCCTTATCCTCTATGGAATGATGAGGGAATAAGGACAACCGAAATGCTCATGATTTAATATATCATACATGATATACATTAGTATTTCGAATTTTCTCTTTTTGTGCTCCTGGGTCATCATGGGTTATTATTTTTGAGTTTGATAACCATTCCTTAGGACTTCTTGGATTCCCAAGAAACAATTACAAGCTCCTCAATTTCCACATTTGAGTTTTTCTTAAGAAAATAGGAGATATACAAATTTGAGTTTTTATCTTATGCTTCCCTTTGCCTTTATCTCCTCTTCCCACTTTTTGCTACTATTGTTACTTGGTCTTTAATCTATTCCCTTTTTATTTTTTTCTTGACATTAATCTACTATGACATATGTGCTTCATCTTGCTGGTACCTCAATGCCATTCAATACCAAAAACATGAGTTTCCCATAGATAACATTTCAAAATATAAATTAAAATATATTTAACCATGAAAAATTAATAAAAAATTGACTGAGAAGTTCAGATCTACTTCCCTTATTTTGATAGTTGGTTCCTTTCATGGTTGTTTCATGGACATCCCCCATTGTAATGTCGTGTTATTGAATTTTTAGGTTGATGACAAAATTCCATCATGAAAAGTAAAAAAATATATGACAAATAATGAGAAATAACATAAAACTTATAACTAGGAAGTTTTATGCCTTGGAGAGACCTTTCCAATGGTATAAGAAACGTGCAAAATGGGTATCGAAATAAAAATTTATGGCCAAAATATGAAATGTAGTTTTGCAAGACCCATCACTGTATCAGAGGTTGGAAGTTATTTTTCTGTTGGTGTATCGACGCTGGAAGAAGGATCAACTATGGTATGTTAGTTCCAAAATAAGGATTGAGCTCCAAGATGTCGGTGCCTAAAGAAATATTGAGCTTTGGTATGTCAGCGCCAAAAGAAATATCGAGCTCTGATGTCTAAAGGAAGTCAAAGAAATTAATTAAAAAACTAAGTGTTGGACCCCTTTGCCACATCGACGACGATGAGATGATTCTACCAACATTGGGTATATCGACATGAGGAAATGGGTGATCTCCTTTATTGTATCAATGAGAAACAGATTTATTTCATTGACACTAGGCATATCAGTGGTTCAAAGGGATGATAAATTCCCTAAGGATTGAGCTCCAATATGAAAACTTTGGAAATATAGGCTAAAAAATGAGGAATATCCTGAAACTTATAATTCCGAAGTAGGTAATTACCCATAGTTATGTGCATCCTTTCAGAATTTAGACATATAGAAGACTCATACTTATAGTCAGAATCATTATAGCATTACAATACTAAAGAGGCTTAGAGCAAGTTATACAATACAACTATTGGGGAATAGAGTGGAACATAATATGAAATAGAGGACATAGTTATGTAGATAATCAAAGAGGGACAAAGAAATTTCGAAGTAACAAGTGGTGTCTAAAGACATCGTTACAACACTTAAGCAGAGTGCATTATAATCAAAACATCAAAGTGCATGTTGCACATATTGATTCACATGATCTATTGCACAATCGTAGATGATCACTTAATTGCCATGATGATAATGACCCAAGGGGTTTATTTTTTATAGCCTCAATATCTAAGTGACTCCCATAGAATCTGAAATATCTTGTCCACATGTAACCGTTGGCTGTTATATTTGAATCCGCAAAATATTCTCTATCGATTCGACTCGACAGGACTCGATTTGATTGACGATCTATCCAACTTGTAGTCCATTGCTGGGATGGTCGATCCATTTCCCGACTATCTTCAACGATTGATTGATTTTTCAATAGACAGGGACTCTATGACCAACAGACACATCAACTACTCGAGCGACTGGTGTGGTGTGTTTGTCTATCTCCCAACTGATTGTATCCAAATGTAGGCCGACCTCTTGACTGACTGAACCTAGTATATGTGTGATGAACCATCAATATTTGATGTTCCAACATCCCCACATTAGCACACATCTCTAGAGTTTTAGGAGGTGAAATCATGTCAACAAGACATCCCCCCATAATTGCATCTTCTTGAAGCCCCAACATCGTGCATATCTTGATAAATTTGGATTCAGTTAAAGGTTTGGTGAAGACATTAGACACTTGATCTTTTCTTGTACAATATTCAAGGGAGACAATGTTCTCATAAACAAACTATCTCAAATAATGAGCATGAAGATCAACATGCTTCATACTACCATGGGAAAAAGGATTCTCAAAAACCTATATAGCACTTTGGTTATCACAGTATATTGTAGTCAAGGTCTAGATAGGAAGGCCAAGCTTTTCCAAACGTTGGTGAATCCAAACTACTTCATTACCTACTTGAACGACGAAATCATATTTTTCTTCTTTAGTTGACAAAGAGGTAAACTTTTATTTATTGTATGACCACACCAAAGGTCCAGTTCTATAGAAAAACACATAGATAGAAGTGGAATTCCGATCATCACCGTCACTAGCCCAGTCGAAGTCAGTGTAGCTGACTAGCGAATCTAAACTTCAACAATACTTGATACCAAATTGAGTGGTTCCCTTTAGATAGAGAACAATTCCTTTGACTGCTTTCTAGTGGCTTTCTTTGGTATCCTGCATGAACCAAGAAACCACACTAACAATAAAGGAGATGCCAGGTCAACTATGAGTAAGATAAATAAAAATTTTGACCAGTTGTCGATAAAGTGTAGCATTGATTGTGGGTGTTTGCCAAGTTTTAGTGAGCTTTACTCCAGACTGAAAGGGAGTGGCACAATGCTTACAATCATCCATCTTAATATGTGTCAATAGATCCATCACATATTTAGAGTGAGAAATGAAAAAGCTATCACAAAGTGGTAATACTTGAAGACCCAAAAAATAATACAGAGTACCAAGATCTATCATATCAAAGGAGTTAGCGAGTTGTTTCTTCAATCTAAGTATGAGATCATTATTATTTCTAGTAATGATTAAATCATTAACATATACGACAACAATAATAATGTCTCTATTGGTGTGGAGAACATATATGATGTGATCATATTCACACTATTTGAAACCAAGTCGAAGAAAGAAACTGTCGATCTTAGTATACAAGGCTTGGAGGGCCTACTTCAAACCATAAAGTGATTTCTTAAATCAACAAAACAAATTTGAATCTGTCACAAAACCGGATGGTTGTTCCATGAAGATTTCTTTAGATAGGTCTCTGTGAAGAAAGGCACTCTTCACATCCATCTGATGAATTTTCCATCCAAAACGAACAAAAAGGTAAACAATCAGTCGAACAAAGTTCATCTTAAGGTTTCAGTGTATTTGATTCCTTCTTGTTGATAAAATCCGTTCACAACGAGGCATGCTTTATGTCACTCAAAAACACCTTCATAGGTAAATTTGGTCCTATAGATCCATCGCAACTTCATAATGTTCTTTCCTTGGAGTTGGGGAACCAAGTCCCAAGTTTGATTCTTCGTCAAAGAATCAAATTCTGTCTTCGTGGCCTACTCCTATTCAGGTCATCCTTCAACATATAAGTAGGTAGCATGGTCAAAAGTTTCAAGTACATGATTCATCAAGGAAATGCTAGAATGTTGCTTTTGACTTCGAGTCTATCATCTGCAGGAGGCATCTCCAGTATTAACTCCAAAAGATTCAGTTGTCTTAGAAACCCATTGGGGTAGAAAAGAAACAAATGAAATTTGTTTCATTTCAGTAGGCTAGGTAGAATTCAGAGATTCTTCAGTCAACGAACCAATCGAAATAGAGGACGATGGACTAGTTGAATAGGAGGTTGAAGATATAGTCGGAACATAGAGAAAGTTCAATTGTCCAGTTGAGGGAATGAAGAATTGAACAGGAGAACCAATGTAAAAAAAAAACATCAAGGGTTTCATCCGATATCAATCCAAAAGAGGCATTCAACAACTTAATGCCAGAAGACTTCTCATCAAACTGAACATTGCATCTAATGATGATTTTTCATTTGACAGGATCCAACAATCGGATAAGGCTTTGAATATTTAGAGTAGCCCATCATGATGCAAACATGGCTCTTTGCATCCAACTTATTTATGCAATCATCAAGAATATGATATCAATAATCACATCCAAACACACGAAGGTGGTCAACTGAAGGCTTCTTCCCACACCATCATTCGACTAGAGTCATAGAAGAAATAACTCGAGTCGAGATGTGATTGAGAAGATAATTTGCACAGTATACTGCTTTGGCCTAAAAGCAAGGAGGAAGGTCTTTAGCCTGCAAAATACATCTAGCCATTTCAACCAATTTTTTATTCTTACATTCTACAACACCATTCTATTGTGGAGTGTGAGAAACTGACCACTACTAGTCAATACCATATTGAAGTAGTTATTCTTCAAAAGGTCGATTTACATAATCACCACCATTGTATGATCTCAAGCATTTAATGGGTCAACCACATAGATTTTAATCAAAGTACCAAAACTCCTTGAACTCTTCAAATACAATGTTCTTATTTTTTAGAAAAAAATACACATGTGAAGTGAGAGAAATCATCAATGAAAGTCAAAATGTACCTTGCTCCTACCAGTGAAGGTAAATTGATGCAACATATATCATTGTGAACCATCTCCAGTAGGTTTTTTGCTTGCCACGTTGTACCATAGTCCAATGGTTCTTGATGATGCTTTCGAAGTACACAACCCTTACAAACTCCTTTAGGAGGAAACAATTGTGGAAAACCAACAACCATGTTAAGCGTTTCCAATGCCTACAAACTTAGGAAAATCAGATGTATGAGTTGCTTATGCCAAATTCAACTTTGTTGGTCAATGTGAGAAAAAAAGTGCAGTTGGTTCAGATTCAAGTTGAGTCGAGTCACGAAACTTGTACAAACTATTAAGCGAGTAAAGAATCCCCCCAATGAAAATCGATTTACCTTTCTTCAAATCACGAACATAGAACTGATCTAGCCAAAATTCCACAATATTACCTGTCTGATTCAACTTAGCAACGAACAACAGATTGGAACTAAGATTTGGAACATGATACGCATCAAAAATATTCCCATGTCAATAAGCAACATCACCCTGACTAGCAACATCCAGAGCAAAATCATCAACAATATAGATTTTACCCTCCTTAGCTTTATTCAGTCTCGTGAATAAAGAGGCATCCTTTTCCATGTGATGAGTGCACCTAGAGTTGACTACCCATGTGTTCTATACAGAATGAGACAAAAAGGCCCGAAAAGCTCTAATTTGGAAGGTTTTTATAGTCCAAAAATGTCACATCTATGCATCCAAGACATTGGCCCATCCATTTGCATCCTTTGCCAAGCATATTGCTGAGGTTTCCTTCTAAAAAAAACATTGGATGATGTACATGTCCCGCTTCACTATCATCCTGCGTACATATGCGTGATGCATGTTATTCCGCCTGCATACATATGCATGATGCATGCTAGTTAGCCCGTGTTTACCTCCAAAAAATGAAAAAAAATATAAAAATGTGTGTATTTTGGCGGAGTTTACAGGCTATGAAGGGTTTCCTAACCATTTAACCCCCTATATCCCTTCCCCAAACCAAATAAACATATTTTTCTCATATAAAAAGAGGTCCTAGGGAGTCATGTGGTCATATGAACAAGAGAATAAAAAAACTTTGTGAAAATCTTTCCCTCTCATTGCCCAAGTTTTGCATCTTGCTCTAAGTTTTATTCTCAACTTTTCCCTCCATCCATTCTCCCTATACAACCCTTCCTTATTCCCACTTTTCCATGTTGTTTGTGAGAATTATATGTGGGATTGGTGCACTTGGAGTCACGACAAAGGAGCCTGGACTCGGTTTGTAGAGTGGTGTCCACAAGAAAAGGTTGTAACCTTTCATATTGTATATGAATAAACGAGATTATCTTTGTCCCAAAAATTTACGTGTACATGTTCTCATCTATTTGATCATTTACATCTATATTTAGGATTTTAATTGATTACTACAGATTGTATATGTTGTTGTGTTGTGTTCTTAGTTTGTTGCAGTTCATCTTTGGGACGAGATATGTGATCTAAGAGACAACAACAATTAGAAGAGGTCTACATCAACCGAAAGGATTCAAGGTGCTCTTCTTAACCTTCTCTTCCCTCTACATCAACCGAAAGGATTCAAGGTGCTCTTCTTAACCTTCTCTTCCCTCTATCTTATCACTTAGTCTAGACTGTTTTGGGGTAGATTAGAGATAAGTTAGTCTTTTAAGGGAGTTATCACTTTGTCTATTCCTTAGACCCAGTTTACGAGGAATTTTTCCCATAGCAGAATTGGCGACTCCACTGGGGAGTCTCTCTAGTATCTTGTTAGGAGATCTTTTTTTGGCTTGAGTACATGTTTTTTGTTGAGTGTTTTGAGTCTGTTTGTGATCCAGAATGGATCCCAGATCTAAGATAGAGCCCAAGAAGACCTAAAAATAAAATTGCTCAAAATGGATTCAAAACGGACGTGTGCATAGGCCTCATCGATATGAACCCAGCACAACTTGAACATGCTCAAAAAAACATCGTATGCTCAATATATCGCGGTCTTTTCATTTCGTCAAACAAGAAAAAAAAAATTGTTGACTGTACAGTTTGCACAGTGTTGACATGGCAGCTGATTGTATAGGTCGTACAACCATACAAATGATGTGACATGGTGCATTGGATTTTACTGGACAGGTACAGGTGGACAAGTCAGGGTGTGACTGTTGGACACACCTACCACACTTAGAGGGGGGGGGTGAATGAGTGT
>CBVK0100603260.1:0-16949 GCA_900067695.1 Picea abies | reverse complement strand
AGGTATGTGATCATATACACCAGGTCTATTACAGAGTTACAAATCATATTTGGATGATGAAATTGATGAGGGCTTTTGGTTGAGGTACAAGTTGGGTACATGGCTGAGACAAATAGTTGATGAGTTGGCACATACATGAGGTGTATAGTTGATGATGTTGGTACATATTGATGATTCATAGTCGATGACTACTTGACACATGATTGGTACAAACTTGGTACATGGTTGGTTTCACTTGTTTATGGTACAGGTTGGTGCATGGTTGATGCACGTGTTTATGGTATAGGTTGAGGTACGGGTTGATGCATGGTTGATGCATGGTTCAGGTTTATTGGCACATTTTTACAGTGGTATATATCACAGTGATAGTGTGATAGTGGTTACATCCTTCTAATTCTACTTCAGGGTGGTTGGATGGGGCAAGGACAGGTGGTTGTAGCCACCTTTCGGTTGTAGCCGGAGAACATAGGGGGTTGTAGCCTGCTTCTAGTTGTAGCCATAGAATTGGGGAGTTGGAGCTTCCCTCAAGTTGTAGCCTAAGAAAATAGGGGGTTGGAGCCTCCTTCCAGTTATAGCTGGAAAACAAAGGAAGTTGGTGCTTCCAATGAATGTGATTCTTCAAGACATATAAGATAAAGAATTATGTGGTTTTCTCCCGATTTGGGTTTCCACGTAAAACACCGGTGTATTGTGTATGTGTGTGATTGTTCATTTCTTATTGTTCATTATTAGATAATAATTCTAGATTGATATAACACTTGGATTATTTGGAGAAAAAGGATTATAATTACGTTATTAGTGATTCACCCCCCCTCTCAATAATCCAACAATTGGTATCAAAGAAGGTTCCTTTAGAAATCAGTTTAGCCACTGAAAGGTAGATCATGGAGAGTACCAACTCATATAAAAATGAAATACCACACTTTGATAGATAGAAGTATGTTTTTTGGAGCATAAGGATGAAGACATATATACAAGCATAGGGGTTTGAAATTTGGCAATCAATTGTAGATGGATACATTGTACCAGCAGTTCCACCAACAAATGTCAAAGCAATGAAACTTGGTCAAAATAATTCCAAATATACAAATGCACTTTTGAATGGTCTCAGTGAAACAATATTCACCAAAGTTGCACATTGTAAATCTGCCAAAGAGATTTGGGACAAGCTTTGAAATATTTATGAAGGAGATACAAAAGTCAAAGCAGCAAAACTTCAAACTTATAGAGGTCAATTTGAACAACTAAAAATGAAGGAATATGAGAATAGTGCAGCCTACTTCTTAAGATTTGACGAAACAATAAATGAAATCATAAGATTGGGAGAAGAAATCAAAGAATCTATAATTGTTCAAAAGGTACTAAGATCTCTTCCTATGAGATTCAACCCTAAGGTATCATCACTAGAAGAAAGATCGGATCTGAACTCAATAAGCATGGATGAACTGCATGGAATCTTCACATCATATGAAATGAGAACTAAACAGGAAAATCCAGATGTAAAAGAAGCAAACTTCAAAGCATCCAAAATATCAAAGAAAAATAAAAAGGAACAAGAAGAATATAGCAGTAGTAGCGACGTCTCGGAAGATGATGAAGAAGTGGCCAACTTCATCAAAAGACTGAACAAGGGAACGAATGGTAGGTATAGAGGTGAGCTTCCTTTAGTTTGTTTTAATTGTGATGGTATTGGTCATTTTGCTAACAAATGTCTTCATAAGAAAAAGAGAAATTATGAAGGTTACTCAAAAGTCAAACACACATATAAAGGCAAAAGAACTACAAAGAACGATTTCAAGAAAAGCTTATGCATCAAAGAAGACATCTCGTCATCAAATGAAGATGAAATCAGTGACAGTGAGATAGGAAGAGTTCTATTTATGGCAGTAAAAGATTCTGACAAAGAAGACTTCGAAGAAGAATATGAAGAAGCCAAAGAAGGATATGAAGAAGTCAAAGAAGAAATTGAAGAAGCAGAAGTTAACTATTGAGAAGAATTAATTTGTGTCATAGAAGTTATCAGAATAAAAAAGAAGAAAAACTAGAAACTACAAGTAGAACTAGACAAGAAAAAGGGCACTCAAGAACTAGAACAAATTATCACAGGATTAAAGATTCAAATAGAAGAAGATAAAATAATTGAAGAATCACTCAAAGAACAACTAGAAGAAAAGGACAAGATCATTGGAAACTTATTCAAAAGAAAAATATGCAAAAGAGCTCAAAAGTTTTGGATGACATTATCAACAGTCAAAAATCTCATCTTGACAAGTCTGGACTTGGATACAATCAGACAAAAAAGGGATCAAGCTCCAAAACAATAGAGCAATAAACAAATCCAAAAAGATATGCAAAAACATTCAAAGGGGATAGGAAGATGTACAAGGAAGATTACAGGGACACTCCTCCACCGAGAAGATTCATATTTCATAATCAACAATAGACAGATAGGCCTCAAGAAGAAGAAGGATTCATAAGAGCACCTTCTTTCAAAATATCTTCAACTCCCAGGTATCAAACTATATTTTTTGGTTTATGTTATGCATGTAATAATTTTGGACATAAATCTGTGAATTGTAGACATAACAACAAGAACAATAAAAACTTTGGGAGTCATACACAAAGGGGCTACTCAATAAGACCTAGTGAAACACAAAAAAAAAGTTACAACAAGTTTGAATCTTTAAGCACTGAAGTGGAATGTTACAAATGTAACAATTTTGGACACGTGACCAAAAATTGCAGAATGAAAGTCCCTCCTAAAGAAACTCAATAGAATAAAAACAGTCATAGACAAGAACCTCAGAAAATGACATGGATAAGAAAGCAAGATCAGTATAGCAATGAAGAATGCATAGTCTCTCTACAAGCTAAGTAGAAGAAACATGGTTTGTATGTTGACAGTGGGTGTTAAAAACACATGACAGGTAATAGAGACAAATTTCTTACATTGCGAAAGGAAGGAAATGGATCAGTCTCCTTCAAAAATGATAATTCAACCAAAATCATTGGAGAAGGCACAATCCAAATTGGGAACAAGAGTACAAAGGCACAAAATGCTCTACTGGTAGAAGATATGAAACATAATATTCCAAGTGTGAGTCCAATGTGTGACCAAGGTCATAAAGTTACTTTCGATTCACAAAGATGTGAGATAAGACGAGAAGGTTCAGGGAAATTGGTCGGTACATCTACAAAAACTTAAAACAACATATATGTGTTAAGTGAAATTGGAAATGAAAAGTGTTGTCTAGGAAAGGAAGATGAAAGTTGGCTATGGCACAGAAGAATGGGTCACATGCATTTTGATAACCTTGTCAAATTCAGCAAAAGAGAAGCAGTCAGAGAAATGCCTCAGATCATGAAACCAACCAACACTTTATGCAAGCATTGTCAACAAGGAAAGCAAACAAAGATAAGGTTCAAATCAAAGGAATATTCAACAACAAGACCACTCGAAATTGTCGATACTAATCTAGTTGGACCAACTACAAAAAGGGCTTAAAAGGTGAGAGATACTTTATGTTATTAGTTGATGATTATACAAGAATTTAAGAACAAGTCAGAAGCTTTTGAAAACTTTAAAATCTATAAGGAAATAGTTTAAAATGAGATGGATTCAAGAATCAAATTCTTGAGATCTGATAATGGACGAGAGTTCATTTCAAAGGAATTTATGGACTACTGTAGTAGTAATGTAATAAAAAGGAAATTCTTCATTTCTAGAACACCTTAACATAATGGAGTTGTTGAAAGAAAGAAGAAGATAGTAAAGGAAATGGCTCAAACAATGCTAATGGATTCCAAATTGATAGATATATTTTGGACACATTGTTATTGGATAAATCGGTAGGTGCAGACACTAACTGATCTCCCTAGATCCACCTAGATTTAGAACAAAACACACCAGAACATGACGCTTTCCTTAATTGAATTTACTAACTAAAGAAGGAGAAGGATAGGTGACATACCGTTTAAACACTGCTTCCTCTCACCGTCGTCATCCTAGCTCTGTTTCAATTCTCATACAATGATGAACCTGCAAAAGAACGCAACCAACCAAAGTGATAGTAATAGCATAAAATCAATATAAACCTATGTATGTGATCAAGGAATCATACAATAAAACACAAAAATCTTTATAGGAAAGAATCATATTATTGTATCATATTAAATGTGAAAGAGAGATTACAACCATGTCCTTGATGTCGTAAGGTCTCTTCCAACTGTCCTTTGTTCCCCACACGCTTCCACTCCAATAATTATGAGAGCATAGATCTGATAATGTTCACAATATATCTTGACAAAGTGGCTCATCTAGCCAAGCTAACAATCTCCAAAGCTCAATCCAATCCAAGCTCCAAAATCAAAAGCTAATCTCATACAAGCCAACTTTCTCCATGAGAGCTCCTCTCATTTTATAAGTTTAAGAGGATAAGGTGAGGAGGTTAGGATGATTCTACTAAATCATGAAAGTGAGTAATATCCAAACCATTAGGATGCCACCTCACCATGGAAGTTTCTCCTTCTAGAAGCATCAACAATATGCTCATCTTTCCCACGTATGAGCATTCTCACACTCTGCTTATAGAGCAACCTGTGAACCTCTCATAGCCCAGCTATGGTGCAGCTTGCGAGAATCAAGCATTCTTTCACCCTAGCCATAGTGCAGCATGAGAAAATCATCTTTAATAGGGTTTTCATAAAGGGAAATGCAACTTTTTTTCTCAGGAAAAGTTCTTCTTCCTTCTTTCTTCAGGAACTCAAGCCACTAACCTCTTTGAAGAATATAGATAGGTTTACATCATCAACGGTCATAGGGATGACAAAAATAATGTGTAATAGAGATCCCCCAAAAGTATGAAGTTATAACAGAGTAATATCTTAAATACTTTGTCGTGTGTGTGTAGGGAACAAGGAATAGTTGGTCGAAAACCTGCCAACAAACAAGGAAATATAGTACAATAATATATCATCACTGAAGTAGGCATTCCCCTACTCAGAATAAAAATGTCTTAAAGAATAAATGCTGACATGTGAAGATCCATTTTCAAGTAAGAAAGGTCATGGCCACCAAACATACACTGTGGATCCATGCCATTATGACTCAAATCTGAACATAGCCACCAAAAATACACTGTGGATCTATGTGTTAAAGACTCAAATTTGAACATGGCCATGATACATACAATGTGGATCTATGCAACAGTACAAACTAAATATACTCCAACGCAACTTGAATCTATGAGAAAAGATTTATGGCCTTCATCTCCACCACTCTATAGTACGAATCTAACCATGTGATTACAGGTGTTGAAGTCAAACATGGTAGAAACCACTTGATTACCGGTCATTAGTGTATACCGTTAACAAGTGCGAGGGAAATCACCATTAATGTCAATGACTCCCAAGAATCACCATTAATGTCAATGACTCCCAAGGTACACTAGTACAATCCAACGAATGTGAATCAATGGGTTGAGGTCGAACACTCGATGGAATATCTCGATCAGGGGTCGATAATGAAAACCCACTATCGAAAGCGAGGAAACCTACCATTGAGGCATGCAAGTTCCAAGGTACCAATTGGTTTCTAAGTCTAATTCATGGATAATGAATTGAAGTCGACAGGAAAAGACTCGTCACAAAAGGGCCTTAATATATCCCAGATGAATGACATGAAATGGGTAACAAGATTTGAAGTGGATCAGAGTAACAAGTGATTCAGGACTGACTCAAGGATTGTCGACGCAATAGAAGGCTTAAGGACTGCAAAAATGGCTAACACAATAGAAGGCTTTCAAGGTTGAACTTCTCTTTGAACATGTTGACGACAAGACAAATGTCTTGGAAAAACTAACTCAACAACGGGGATCACAGACCAATTTGTAATCTTATAGAGTATGATCAAGAAAAAAGTGGATTTTCCAACTTAGACACAACGTGAGTGAAAGGGTGTCATGTTCAAAAGTGACTCTTCCACATAATACAGGTTTAGATACATTTCTTTCCCAATTTCCCCCCCCCCACCATTTCTGGCGAGTACCTCCTTATTTTTATGCAAGCTTGAGGAGGATAACATATGCTTGTAATTTTATCTCATCTTTCAAATGAGTCCCTCAGAGTATGTTTAATGAACCCTAGGAAGGAGTGGTTCGGTCCCACATGGGCCTTTCAATGTTTTTTCTATGAGTCCAAAGAAAGAAAACTCAGGGTTTTTTCATGTTTTGAGAGTCTGAAAAACACTTAAAGAGAACTCTCCTGGTTCCTTTTTCATAAATTAGTTTGACGAGACTGAAAAAGTGATAAACTATCTCTCACTGAAAATTTTCTTCAAATACTTTTACGAGCATGAAAAGAACAAGATCGCTCGGCAATCTTTTCATGTTTAGAGAGTCTGAAAAGAGCTTAAAGGGAACTCCAGGGGGTTCCTTTTTCGTATAACCTTTACAAGTCCGAAAAAGTGATAAAAGTATACTCGGTTACATTCTCATTGATTTACGAGCACGAGAAAGAACAAAGACTAAGCTCGGTAACTTATTCTCATGTATTTATGAGCATGAGAAAGAACAAAGACTAAGCTCGGGATTGTTTTCATTTTTACATAAGCTTTAAAACCAAACAAAACTATGCTTGGATCTGGTTTCATTTTTACACAAGCTTGAACCAGAGGAAACTATGCTTGGACCTGGTTTCATTTTTACACAAGCTTGAACCAGAGGAAACTATGCTTGAGGTAAGTGGTTTCATTATTACACAAGCTTGAACCATAGAAAACTATGCTTGGACTTCCCAATGCATAACACATGGATGGTTGGTACTTAGCCCCTAGCTTAAGAAACTAGTGGCTCTACTTTAGCATGAAGTCCAAGGGCTGAAAGTATTTCCCCCCAAGCTTCGTTTCATCCAACAACAAAGGAGAAGGAAATGAAGCTTCAAATACTAGACGAAGGACTTAACTCAAACAGAAAGGGGGAAAACAGTTTCATTTTTTAACGAGCTTGACACAGAAACAAGAACTATGCTCGTAACCTCTGTTTCATTTTTTAACGAGGTTTCCATAGAGCTGAAAAAACTATCTGCGTAAGTGGTTTCATTTTTTAACAATCTTGAAATTAGAAAAATATGCTCAAAGACCTCTGTTTCATTTTTTAACGAGGTTGCCTCAGAGACGCAAAAACTATCCTTGATGTCTTATTGATCATGGATTCCAAGAGGACAATGCTCCAAAAAGACACCATATCAAGGGACAAAACTCAGTCATGGCTTCCAAGAGGTCTTCACTGGAAGGAAGAAACACACTCTAGAAGGACACCATTTCAAGGGTCACGACAGGACTAAAGAGATCAGGCTCTAACAACCCTATCGAAGATATCACTATGTCAACTACTGGATCTAAGTCATTAGAAGTTGAAGCCATGGGTGACAACACCACATAATTGACCTGTTACACATTATTTTCGTCATCCCTATGACCATTAATGATGTAAACCTATATGTAGTCTTCAGAGGGGTCAGTAGCCTGAGTCCCTAAAGAAAGAAGGAAGAAGAACTTTTCCTGAGGAAAAAAGTTGCATTTTCCTTTATGAAAACCCTATTAAAGATGATTTTCTCATGTTGCACTATGGCTAGGGTGTGAGAATGCTAGATTCTTGCAGGTTGCACCATAGATGGGCTATGAGAGGTTCATAGGTTGCTCTATAAGCAGGGTGAGAGAATGCTCATACGTGGGAAAAATGAGCATATTCTCGATGCTTCTAGAAGGACAAACTTCCATGGTGAGGTGGCATCCGAATGGTTTGGATCTTACTCGCATTCATGATTTAGTGGGATCATCCTAACCTCCTCACCTTATCCTCTTCAGCTTATAAAAGGAGAGGAGCTCTCATGGAGAAAGTTGGCTTGTATGAGATTAGCTTTTGAGTTTGGAGCTTGGATTGGATTGAGCTTTGGAGATTGTTAGCTTGGCTAGATGAGCCACTTTGTCAAGATAGATTGTGAACATTATCAGATCTATGCTCTTAGAATTATTGGAGTGGAAGTGTGTGGGAAACAAAGGATAGTTGGAAGGGACCTTGCGACATCAAGGCCATGGTTGTAATCTCTCTTTCACATTTAATATGATACAGTAATATGATTCTTTCCTACAAATCTTCTTGTGTTTTATTGTATGATTCTTTGATCACATACATAGGTATATATTGAGTTTATTGTATTACTATCACTTTGGTTGGTTGCGTTCTTTTGCAGGTTCATCATTGTGCCAATTTTGTTATTGGATAAATCGATAGGTGCGGACACTAACTGATCTCCCTATCCACCTAGATCTAGAACAAAACACACCAGAACATGACACTTTCCTTAAGCTTTAGATATTGAATTTACTAACTAAAGAGGGCTAGGTGACATACTGTTTAAACATCGCTTCCTCTCGCCATCGCCATCCTAGCTCCATTCCAACGCTCATACAATTATGAACTTGCAAAAGAACG
Organism: Picea abies; assembly: GCA_900067695.1. NCBI lineage: Eukaryota > Viridiplantae > Streptophyta > Pinopsida > Pinales > Pinaceae > Picea > Picea abies. The sequence continues at coordinate 8,457 of CBVK0100603260.1, read as the reverse complement.
CAACCAACCAAAGTGATAGTAATAGCATAAACTCAATATAAACCTATGTATGTGATCAAGGAATCATACAATAAAACACAACAAGATTTATAGAAAAGAATCATATTAAATGTGAAAGAGAGATTACAATCATGGCCTTGATGTCGTAAGGTCCCTTCCAACTGTCCTTCGTTCCCCACACACTTCCACTCCAAGAATTCTAAGAGCATATATCTGATCATATTCACAATCTATCTTGACAAAATGGCTCATCTAGCCAAGCTAACAATCTCCAAAGCTCAATCCAATCCAAGCTAATCCCAAAAGCTCCGAAGCTCATCTCATCCAAGCCCACTTTCTCCATGAGAGATCCTCTCCTTTTATAAGCTAAAGAGGATAAGGTGAGGAGGTTATGATGATCCCACCAAATCATGAAAGCCAGTAAGATCCAAAACATTCAGATGCCACCTCACCATGGAAGTTTCCCCTTCTAGAAGCATCGAGAATATGCTCGTTTTTCCCACGTATGAGCATTCTCTCACCCTTCTTATAAAGCAACCTGCGAACCTCTTCTAGCCCAGCTATGGTGCAACCTGTGAGAATCAGGCATTCTTGCACCCTATCCATAGTGCAGCATGTGAAAATAATCTTCAATAGGGTTTTCATAAAAGAAAATGCAACTTCTTTTCTTAGGAAAATTTCTTCTTCCTTCTTTCTTCAAGAACTCGGGCCACTGACCCCTCTGAAGACTATAGATAGGTTTATATCATTAACAGTCATAGGGATGATGAAAATAATGTATAACACACATGCAGTGCATACAACATTTCACATTCAAAACAAAGTAATGCTCAGAAACAACACTGATAAAACTCCCTACGAGCTATGGAAAGGAAGACCAGTAAATGTGAAGCACTTCATAGTTTTTGGAAGTAAATGCTACATCAAAAGAGACGATGGAATAATGGGAAAGTTTGACTCTCTTGTGGAAAAAGGAGTACTTGTTGGTTACTCAAGTACAAGGAAAGCATACAAGTGTTACAATCTAATATTAAACAAAGTTGTGGAAAGCATCAACATAACATTTAATGAAACAGGTGGACCAGAATCATAGGAAGAAGAAAACAAATCAATGGAACAACTTTTTGAAGAAGATGAAGTAGAAGGGGAAGATGAAGAGAATCCGACAGAAACAGAAGAGCAAGTTCAGCAAGTATCTCCAATGACACCTAGCAAACAAGTACAGAAGAATCATTCTTCAGATGAGATTATTGGAAACAAAGATGCAGGAGTTGAGACTAGAAGAAAAATCCATTCACTAAAACAAACATACCTATCACTCTTATCTACAATTGAACCAAATCGTTTTGAAGAATCCAACAAGAATGAATTTTGGAATAAGGCCATGAATGAAGAATTGGATCAAATAGAGAAACATAACACTTGGGAATTGGTTCCAAGACCAAAGAATAAGAATGTGATCAGCACAAAATGGGTTTTCAGGAATAAATTAAATGAATATGGACAAGTTACAAGGAACAAAGATAGATTGGTATGTAAAGGATATGCACATATTGAAGGAATCGACTTTGAAGAGACATTTTCCCCAGTTGCCAAAATGGAAGCAATCTGGTTGCTTTTAGCCTATGCATACTCCAAAAATGTTAAAGTATATCAAATGGACGTAAAATCAGCTTTTTTGAATGGGGAACTTGAAGAAGAAGTATACATTGAACAACCAAAAAGATTTCAGTTGTCAGAGAATACATATTATGTGTGTAAATTAAAGAAGGCCTTGTATGGTCTAAAACAATCTCCTAGAGCATGGTACTCTAGACTGGATAAGTATTTGCAGCAGGCAGAGTTCAGAAAAGGAATTCCAGACAACAACATCTACATCAAGGTAAGTAAAGGTAATTTTTTATTAATTGAAGTTTATGTTGATGATATTGTTTTTGGTAGTGATGATGACAGGTTAAGCCAGAAATTTGCAAAATATATGCAGAATGAATTTGAAATTTCATTACTTGGAGAACTATCCTTCTTTTTGGGACTTCAGATATGTCAAAGAAACCAAGGAATCTTTATTTCTCAAACCAAGTATATCATAGAAATGAGAAAGAGGTTCATAATGGAAGATTGCAAACCAGTTATCACTCCCATGCAAACCAGTTGCAAGTTGAGCAAAGATGATCATTCGAAGTCTACAGATCAGAGGCAATACAGGTCAATGATTGGCAGCCTACTATATGTGACAGCATCCAGACTAGATGTAATGCAGGCAATTGGATAGGTGGCATGATTTCAAGCGGCACCAAAGGAGTCACATGTGTTATCATTGAAGAGGATTTTCATATATCTCAAAGGAACAGAAGACTTTGGATTATGGTATCCAAAAGGAAAGGATCTATCACTTATTGCCTACATAGATGCAGATTGGGCAGGTTGTATTTATGACTGACAAAGCACCAATGGAGCAGCATTCTACTTGGGTGAGTGTTTAGTATCATGGCTAAGAAAGAAACAATCATCAATATCTTTATCTACAGCCGAGGTAGAGTATATTGCAACAGCATCATGTTGTACACAAGTTCTTTGGATGAAACAAACTCTGACAGATATACAGGTTGAGTATGATGAGCCCATTCCAATCTATTTTGATAATACAAGCACTGTCAGTATATTGAAGAACACGGTGATTCACTCCAAGACGAAGCACATTCCAATAAACTATCACTTTCTATGGGAGCAGGTTGCAGAAAAGAACATCAGAGTTGAGTATGTGCACACAAAAGAACAAGTGGCAGACATCTTCAAAAAACCACTTCCACAGGAATCCTTTGAATATCTTCGCCAGATACTTGGAGTTATTTCTACTCCAAAATGAATTCTTATCTTATATGTCTTAGATTTACACGAAGAAGCACCATAAGAGGACAGTTCAGTCAGGGGGAGAAACCTCGGATGGAAAGATACCTTTTCCATTGATGACAAAGGGGGAGATATTTATCAAATGCAGAGGATAGAGGCATGGTTCCAGGGGGAGCATGAGTGATATGATTTCAGTATTGCATCAGAATAAGTCTGTTTAATCTTTTTTTTCTAGTTTTTCTTTCAGAAAAGAAGACCTGTTGGGACTCCCTAAAGTCCTTCCTGAGCATGAAAAATACTGAAAATATTGTAATCATTGGAGATCTCAATGTAACCCTCTCGCTATCTGAGAAAAAAGGGGGTTCGCCATTCTATAGTCTAACAAGAGAATGGGTAGAATACCTCATCCTAGACTAGGATCTAGAGGACATCAAGCCAACACAGGGGAAGTATACTTGGTCAAATAAAATATTAGGCCCCGACCATATTGCAACCCGACTGGATAGGTTCCTTGTCCAAACCTCTTTTCTAACCCTTGGCCTAATGGATAGCTCAAAAATTCTTCTGAAATATACTTCAGATCACAAACCCATAATCTTAACTCTTGCTAGTGGGAAAAACTTGGGCCCTATCCGTTTTTGCTTCAACCACCCATGGATCAACCAGGAAGGATTCCAAGAGGTATTTTTTGAGTCATGGAAAAGAAAGGTGATTGGTTCCCCTTTCCTCGTTTGGGAAGAAAAACTTCGAGGACTCAAAAAGGATCTCAAATCTTGGGCCAAAAACCTCAGCTCCCCCACTTTTGAGAGGAAACAAAACCAGAAGGCCCTGGAACTACATCACCTTGCTTTAGAAGACTCTCCAGTGAACCAGGACTTACTCTCCCGAGAGGATGATCTCCAAAAATCCCTCCATCGGGCTTGCAGAACAGAAGAAGAATACTGGAGAGTGAAATCAAGAAGTCTCTGACTCTAAGTAGGGGATAAGAACGCAACCTATTTTTACAAGCAAGAGGAGGCCCAGAATAACTACAATATGGTCACTAAAATTCATTTTGAAGGCCAAGATATCAAAGAGTTTGAAGGAATCAAAGAAGCATCCCACTCCTTCTTCAAGGACTTGTTATCTGCCCCGGAAGCTGGCCCTATTGATTCGATGCATTACCCACTCTCCTCAGTTCTGGAGCTAGTGGGGAATGAGGAAAATCAAAGGCTGACAACCCTGGTAAGCACTCAAAATATTAAAAGAGCCTTAAATCACATGGAGCTTGACAAAGCCCATGGTCCAGATGGATTCGCAGCTCGGTTCTAGAACTCCTGCTAGCCTATTATTAAGGAGGACCTCCTGAGAATGGTCAATAAATCACAGAATTGTGCTAAGATGGGAGGAAGCACCAACTCATCCTTTATACCCTTAATCCCTAAAGAAAAAGAAGCTAACAACTTCAGCAGATTTCGGCCCATCTCCCTCTGCAACACAAGCTACAAGATCATCACCAAAATAATAGCTAACAAAATAAAGAAGATGCTCCCAAGTATTGTCCCTGAAAATCAAGGAGGATTCATAAAAGGGAGGCAAATTATGGATAATATCATCCTAGTCCAAGAGGCCATTCATTCAAGCTACCAGAGGAAAGAGAAAAGTATGATAGTTAAACTTGATCTTGCTAATGCTTTTGATAAAGTTCTCCATGACTTCCTTTTTGTTGTTATGAATAAGTTAGGATTTGAAAAAAGATTCATAAGTTGGGTTAAAGCTTGCATATCCAATCCTTGGATTGCTCCACTGATAAACGGTCACCCAGCTAACTTCTCCTAAGCCTCAAGGGGGTTAAGACAAGGTTGTCCCCTGTCTCCTCTGCTCTACGCAATCCAAGCATCTGTGCTCAGCTTCCAATTAGACAACTACCTTTAGATCAGGTCTCTGTCGATATTAAGAATCGTCTCTAATGTTAAGGATATAAACAATGCACAGTTCGCTGATGACACCTTGTTGCTAGGAGGAGCCAAAAACAACACTACAAGGCACTTTAAAATAGAGCTATATGTTTATAAATAAGTCTCGGGTAGTGAAATCAGTCTTCATAAAAGAAAGATATTTTGCTAGAACTGCTTGCCTCGAGAAATGCTTGACATATCTAGAATCCTCGAAATGGAAGGCACCATCACTTGGGACTTGATTAAGTACCTGGGCATCCTTTTATTCAAATCAACCCCTAGAGTGAGCCACTGGTTACATCTCCTAGATAAGTTGAAGCTCAGAATCTAGTCCTAGGAGGAAAATTGGTTAAATCTTGTAGGAAAAGTGGTGATGATGAAGTCTGTCCTCTCTAGCCTTCCTATTTACCAGAATTCCATTCTCCTAGCTCCTAAAACGATAACTCTCAAGATCGACGGGATGCTGTGCCATTTCCTCTGGGAAGGAGGTAGGAACTGTGAAAGGAAAATCCATCTAGTCAGCTGGGACAAGATTAAAAAGCCTCTCCTTGAAGGTGACCTACAAATCTGAGATGTGGCCACCCAAAACCTTGCGATGGGGGATAAAATTATGTGGCATCTAGTATCGGGTAAAGTTGCCTGGAGCAAGCAAGTCCTTTGCAAAAAATACTTTTCGGGACATAGGGACAGATGCCTGGAACGTCCCCCAAAATCCTTGAGAGGATCTCTGATCTTATCTCTCTATCTAAGAGTGCTTGATCACTTCAAAGCAAAGCTGACTTGGATCCTTGGAAATGGAAAGAAAATAAAGATTTGGGACAATTCTATCCTCAACTCCATGCCTCTGGATCAGATTGAAGGCCTTGAAAATATCAAAAGATGGCTTCAGAACAACAACTACAGAATGCTCTAGGATATTTTTGAATGGGGTTTAGATGAAGATTATTCTTGGAAGAAGTGGACACTTGGGGCATACCTGGAAAGGTTGGAGTTAGAAGACAAGATCCTCCTTGAAGTCCTCCAAGGGAAATCACCTTACAAGGCCTGCATAAAATACAAAAGAGGTTGGGGTGACTCCACTGGGAAGTACTCAGTAGCTATTGGGTATAAGGCCATCCAAGAAATTCCTAATGTTCCTCCCGACCCAACTACATGGAGAGACTTATGGCATCACCCCTCTGTCCCAAAAATTGACATGTTCATTTGGACATTGGTACACAAAAGTGTCCTGACGAGTGAAAAAATAAAGAGGAAAGGTTGGGAAGGGCCTTCCCGATGCCCGTTGTGTATGGAGGCATAAGAAACAGAAGACCATCTATTCATTTATTGTGTGTTTTCAAGAGAGGTATGGACTCACCTCATAAACTCCTTGAACATCCTCCTGCCCCCCTCTGTGACCAAGTTGATAAGAAATTGGATGGCTCTGTCCCCATGCTCTTTGATAAAGAAGAACCTCCTTAATTTTTTTTGGATGTGGCTCCCTAAGTTCCTTTTCTAGAAATTATGGCTTGAAAGAAACAAAAGAATATTTCGTGAGGAAAGTAGAACTCCACCTCAAGTTTCCATAAAAATAAAAGCCATGATGGGTGAAGTCCTGAACACTAAGAACTCAGAACCTCTAAATTCAGAAGAATATCAATGGCTTAAAGAGTATGTTGCAAACCACCTTAGTAGAGGATCCCTCAAGAGCCCTCAAAAAGCAAGTTGGGAAATTATAATGGACGAGCAAGAATTTATCAAATGGTGTTTGACCCTGGAAGAGCACTGCCTCTTCTTCGATGGGGCCTCGAAAGGGAACCCTGGCAAGGCAGGTGGGGGTGGGGTTCTTCTCTATCCCTCGGGAAAGAAAGACCTATCCTACGCCTGGCGCCTCGAAACGGACACCAATAATCAAGAAGAAATTCTAGCCCTGTGGTAGGGGCTAAATTTAGCAGTTGATCGGAATGTTCAGAATCTGGTGATTTTTGGAGATTCTAGGATCATTATTCAAGCCATCATCTCAAAAAAAAAAAAAATTCAATTCGAAGGTTTCTCTCCTTCTTTCCAAATTTAGGAAAATTAAAATATATCATGTCCTCAGAGATTTAAACTCACTAGCGGACGCCGAGGCCAAAAGAGGCTCACTCCTGAGCAAGATAACTCTTCAAGTGAATGGAGAATACAAGCTTTCACCCATCCAGTGAATTCCAGTCAATCTCATCGATCATGAATTATCAAGTACAAGAATCTTCCCTTTCTGAAAATATTTTGAAGTACAACAAAGAGAATTGTTCTCCTAATCTATTAGAGAAGCTTCCCATCACTTGCTGGCAGCAAACAAATCTTCATTCAGAGATTCATGGTACAGGGCAAGTTTGGGGGCAAACTCGTGATCCATGTGACTACGCAGGGATTGAAGGCTATAACTTTCATCTGGAAACTCTGCTAAGCAACATTCGTTTGCTCCTCCACCACAGTCATCACTCTGCCTCTTTCAAGTCATTAGTCTCTCTATGGAAGGAAAAGGAAGGAAGTTATGGCATCTCCCTCAACCCCAGAACTCTCGTTGGAAAAAAGGACTACAGAAATGCAGAATGAACTAGACAGGGTCAAGGAATTGGTCAAGGAGCAGACCAAGTTAATGCTAATCTTGGACAATGTGGGAGAAAATCATTGGGATTCATTGAACCAAGAGCTCAAATCTATCAGAGAGGATCTCACAAGAGAAGTAGAAGTAAACTTCAAAGACATGGAAAACGTGATAGGAGGAATGTGTCAACGGATCAACAAGTTAGAATTTTAGGTCAGAAATTTAACCAAAGTGTGGCCCAAAGACTCAAATCTCCTGGAGAAATTCGAATATGATTAGCCCCTCATCTACCATGTTCTTTCTCCTCAAGGGTTATCTTTGTTTCTTAGTTCTCTGTTTCAAGTTATTTGATCCATTCTCGGCAACTAACTCAAGATCTATTGGCACCCCTGGAGCATTCCAGAATAGTAAGGCAAATGCTTGAACAACACACTAGTATTGTTGTTTTTTTTACTATTTGTAAAGTACCCGACATCTTATTTGCTGGCCCATAATCTATAAAAAAAAAAATTAACCGTTTATGTAAAAACAAAACATCCCCCCCAACTAAACTTGTTGCATGTCCTCATGCTACCGTGCATGGATTTTCTTAGGAAATTTTGGCATTCAGACTTTGGATTTGATTGATGATGTCTTTTTAATAAGGAATATTTCCAGGATCTGAAATACAAGAGTAGCATCATGTCAAATACATGTGTAACAATATGTAATACATGTGTAACAGCATGTGAAATATGTGTAACAGCATGTGAAATTTTCTTATGGTTGGTTCTTGTGTGACAACCATGAATACAAAGAATGTTGGTTCTTGTGTTAACAACATTCATTTCACTTATTTTTTGCTTACTGCAATAATTTAACCATGTAGTTACTGGAAATAATAAGTTATCAATGTGCATAAAAGAGCATCACTCAGTATAAGAAATCCTTTTCTCTATATTTTATGAATCATTCCAATATGTATATCAATGCATATGAAGCAAAGTGCAACAGGGGATCGTTGGAAAAGAAAATTTGGTAAACAGTAAATGAGATGAAAAATGGAGTGATAATAGTGGAATAATGGAATAATGGTAGTGAATAGGTAGTGAATATATTCCC
>CBVK0100603259.1:0-16949 GCA_900067695.1 Picea abies | reverse complement strand
GTACCCAAATCTTGTCAGGGACATGCACGAAGAAAAATAAATGAAGAGAAAACCGCTCTGATACCACTGATCCAGATTTAGGAGCGGAACAAACCGATTAACATATTGAATACAATAAACACAAATATATGAAGAACAACACAGATATCTAGTGAACAATATCTTCTATTGAATACATGAAATATGATGAAACTGTAAAACTACAGAACTAAAACACTTGCTCGAATTGTGGTAACTATCTCTGAGAAGAGATGTGGCTGCTACACACATCCGTATGAACAAAAAAATGATTACAATGAGGCTCCATAGGCCTTTTAAACATTACTCATGAATGAATGATTACAATGAGGCTCCATAGGCCTTTTAAACATTACTCATGAATGCCAAAATCCTAGATATCCAAAAACATAACCCTAGGAGATGAAACACCAAACGTTATGTGGTCCCCTATGGGTAAGTTGGTACCTCAACTTCCCGGGGTCGTAACTTTTTCATACGAACTTCGTTCTAGGTGCGTGATAGCCCATTGGAAAGGTCTTTTCTAGAACTACACATTACACCGTCAAACTGTGACTCCATCTATAGGTTGATTGTGGCAAGCCAAAAAACCATTGTTTAGGGCCCAAAAATGGCCCTAGAAATACAAAAAGATGTGTTAACATGAAAACATACAAAATAAGCCAGTTGGATTAAGTAGGAGGCCACCAGTATCCACGTGGAAGATGTGTAGGGCTTCAGACAACCCCAAAAGTGTAGAACCCACAATTACAAAGAAGCACAGAAGAACATGTTGAACTAAAAATTGTCAAGAGGAGCCAGTTGGAATAGGTGGGTGGCCACCAATATCCACCTAGATCAGGGTATCAACAAGACAACATTCAAAATAAGGTATGGACGTTATGAGTTTGTGTCGGTGCCATTTGGGCTATCAAATGCACCAATTGTCTTCATGTGTCTAATGAATGGAGTGTTCAGAGAATATTTAGACAAGGTTGTAATTGTTTTCTTGGATGGGATACTCATCTACTCAAAGACAGAGGAGGAGCATGAGCGACATTTAAGGATGGTGCTACAAGTATTGAGGGAGCACCAATTGTATGCCAAGTTAAGAAAGTGCATTTTCTATCAAAGGAAGATACATTATTTGGGCCATATTATTCAGAGGAAGGGATATAATGATCTTGAGAAGATAAAATCCATTAAAGGATGGATAAAACTAATGACTATTACATAGGTCAGATCATTCATGGGACTTGCAAGTTATTATAGAAGATTCATTGAAATCTTTTCAAAAGTTGCAAACCCAATTACTTCTTTGCAAAAGAAGGGTGTAAAACTTGAATGGACTTCTAAATATGAAGAAAAATTTCATCACTTGAAGAATATATTGACTAGTGTGCCAATTTTAAAGGTTACATATCTAGATGAGGATTTTGTTGTGTGCACGAATGCATGCAAGGAAGGGATTGGTGGATTCCTTACCCAAAATGGACATGTAATTTGTTATGAGTCAAGGAAGTTTAAGGAGCATGAAATAATTATGTTTCACATGAATTAGAGTTGGCAACAATATTTCAGGCCTTAAAATATGGAGGCATTATCTCATGGGAAGAAAATTTGAGTTGAGAATAGGCCATAGTGGTATGAAATATTTTTTTGAACTACCAACATTGGATACCATACAAACAAGATGGCTGGAGTTTATCAGTGAATATGACTTTGACATCAAGCACATTAAAGGGAAAGAGAATAAATTGGTTGATGCACTCAACAAAAGGGTACATGAAATGCATGTTATAACCATAAGCATGTACAATTCATATTTAAAATATAGAATTTTAGAAGTTGTGACAACATACCAACATTTTGTACAAGTTAAATAACTCTTACGATAGAGTAATGTACAACATAAATTTAAAGATTGCAATATGGAAGGGGATGGAATCCTCTTGTTCAAGAACAATGTTTACGCACCTAATTCCCAAGAGTTGAGAAAACAAATTTAAAAAAGGATTCATAATGTGCCATATGTTGGACATTTAGGGTACCAAAAAACCATTGCAGATGTAAGAGCTCAATATTAATGGCCAAACATGAAGAAAGATGTAGCAGATTTTACTCCTAGATGCTTGGAATGCCAAAAGGTAAAGGATGAGCATAGACATCCAACAAGGTTGCTACAAGAATTTCCTATTCCGTAGTGGAAATGGGAAGTATTTACCATGGATTTCATTACCAAGTTGCCCAAAACAACAAGGAAACATGATTTCATCATGGTAGTGGTGGACAAACTTACAAAGGCTACACATTTTATTCTAGTCAAAATGACACATAAAGCGTCCAACATTGCAGGAATTTATATGAAAGAAATTGTTAGGCTACATGGTGTGCTTAAGGCAATTGTATCTGATAGAGATACCAAGTACACTTTCAATTTTTGGAAATGGGTGTTCAAAGGATTTGGTACAAATATAAATTCCAGAACAACATATCATCCAGAATCAGATGGACAGATAGAGAGGGTCAACCAAATAATTGAAGATATGTTGAGAATGTATGTAATGGACCAACCTTCCAAGTGGGAAGACTATATTTATTTGGTTGAGTTTTCTTACAATAATAAGTAGCATGGATCATTGAATATGAGCCCATTTGAAGCCTTGTATGGCAGAAAATGCAGCATGACAGTGAGTGGGGATGACTCAATAGACAAAACAATTATTGGGTCATAATTTATAAGAGAAATGGAAGAGCGTATGGTAAATATAAAACAAAACTTAAAGATTGCACAAGATAGACAAAAAAACTATGCTGACAAAGAAAGGGAACAAATGGAATTCAAAGAGAGGGCGATCAATGGGGTTTTGAGGGGTTTCTGTATGCTTTGAGTCTTAAGACATATTCATTAAACAATTTGTCATTTATCCATTTATCCCTTTGAATTATTCAACACTCAATCATTGAATTAATGTAAGAGGTTGGGTGAGGATATCATCCCACTCAGTTATGACATCATGGGTCGAGTGTAATCATCCTTGGAAGGGAAGAGTAAGAGTCAAGTAAGCATGGGAAAATAGAAAATTCAAGGAGGAAAGAGGTAAGTTTTATATTTAGAAAGAGGTGAGGAAAACTAGAGTGAAGTGCTATAGAAGAGTGGCTAGCCATAGTGGGTATTGAAGATATCTTGTTGAAGCTAGAAATTAATCTGAGAAGGAGGTTTTCATTCTTGTGAGTGACTTTTTGTTTGGAAAAGCTACCCAAGAGCAAGCAAGATTGTTGTGTGAGCACTCTTATTGTAGTTAGATTTCATGGAACCTCCAGTAGAGAGATTGTTGGTCGGTTTGTGTTGGAGCCTTGGAGGGGACGTATATTTTCTGAGGTACTACAATGTAGAGAAGGAAATCTCATCCCTTGGGCCAGTAGAGAGATTGTTGGTCGGTTTGTGTTGGAGCCTTGGAGGGGACGTATATTTTCTGAGGTACTACAATGTAGAGAAGGAAATCTCATCCCTTGGGTTGTGTAGTATGATGGGGAAGAGAGCTGGGTGGTTGGAATTGTTGTAGGATTTGGGTCATTGTGTTTTAGTGGGTATCTAAGTTGTTACAGTGGAATGTAGACACCTTTAGGAGAATATCTATCCTTATGGACTCATAGCCCTAGATTGAGGGTGGCTTGTTGCAAAGAGAATTGATGCAACAGAACCTACAGTTGGGAGGAACGACCTTTGTCTATAGGCGTTTGTGTAAAACATTCTTAAAAGATAAGTGTTTTGTTCATTGTGTTATTTAGTATTTAATGTTGTGATAGAATGTTGCATTTACTCTGTATGTTGTATGTATGAGTGCTAAAGTGTGTTAAAATTTTTCCACACATGTTGAACCATTTGCATTCACGTTTTTTATTAGTAACAATAGAAGCATGAGCACGTATTCCATGATGTTCCTTTTTCTGCATTTGAATCGATAGGATAATCGATTTTAGTAGTAATGGTTATAAGTCACGTGGTACCTGAGTTGACGTGCGCTCTAGGAAATGGTTTCCATGTATGTCGTATGAAGCATGTGGCACACGTGGTTTTCCTCAATGAGGACTTGGGGATTTTACATATTGGTATCAGAGTAAAATTTTATGGCAGTGTACCTTAGTGAAAGATCTGGGAATACCACATAAATATTCGAGGTAAAGTTTGGACAAAATTTTTCATTATCTGATTTATAAGACAATTTATGGGAGGGAAAATAGTTGTATATTTATAATATTTTATTTGGAAAAATCATGGGTTCATATTATAGAAATGTTTTCATTTCTAAAGCCCCAACATCTTGTTTGTGTACACCTTCTTTTAGAAATACCTCCAATGGCAATGAAGAGGTGCATTTTTTCACCTAGCGAGGAGTTGATCATAGTGCAAGAAATGAGATTGAAAATGTTGATGAAGAAATCCCTAATTCTAAGGACTTTCAAGGCACCACTAATGAAGGGCAAGAATGTGACGACGATCATTCTTCTCAGTAGTTTAATAATAACATCAATGATGTGGACAATACTAAAAACCTACTTCCAAGAAATGATTTTGGTGATAATTTAAATGATGGGGATGAAAACGTTCCTCATAGTGATGACTTTAATGGAAGTATCAATGATAGTGATGAGGACATATATATTAATTCTACTAAGTATTTTTATATAAGTGCTAGTAATGATGATGTAAACAAAGACTTTCATATTAGTAAAGATTTCAGTGGTAACATCAATGTATAGGAGAAAGATGAGAATATTTCAAATGATGATGGTATTAATAATGTTGATGATTCTCCTCCAAGTGTGGAATTTAGATGCATTGATAATGATGATGATAATTTTCCTCTGATTGAGGAATTTAAAGGCATTGATGATGATGGAACTTTTCCTCCAAGTGGAGAATTTACAAGCACTGATTATGATGATGATTAAGGTTTTCCTTCAAGGGGAATTTAATGGCACTAATAGTGTTGATGATCATCATGAAAATCTTCTTCCAAGTGAAGAATTTAATGGTATATTTAGTGATATTGGTGAGTATTGAAATCATTCTCCTACCAAGTCTGATATTCTTCCTCGATATTGCACCCAGAGAAGTGAGGTGCATTCTACAACCTAGTAATTAAGAGATTGTAATGTCCATCCCATCCCATTTATTCGTCTCACCCAACATATATTAGTTGAATATATATTATATTATAGTAGTTAAATCATATTATCAACCATTGGAAGAAGAGGAAGCTAAATCAATTTTTGGTAAATTTGTGTGTGTGTGTGTGTGTGTGTTAGCACACCAGTGTATATCTATCTTAACTAACGATATTTGAAGTGTGTAGAGATTTGTATCTCATTTTTGGGGATCCCTCTCGATGATTAATAGATTTGAAGTTAATATGGGTCTATGTTGGTGATACTAAAACTTAAGATGATGATGAGCCTAGGAATGGTGATCAAGTTCTAAGTCATTCAAGTGCAACATTTTGAAGTGGTGGTCATTCTTTTATTGATTTCATAGCAATGTTGAGTATAGTGATAGCAAGGATGGTATTCCTCTTACTAGTGATGAGGAAATTATTTATAGTGAAGATGATGATATTCCCATAAAAACAATGAATACAATACTAAGATGTGTTGCATCTAGAACTAGGACCAAAAACATGACTAGACCTTTTTCTATTAAACAATCACATTCTAGTTATATAAGGTGTAAGAAATAATTTCTCACAAGTCCAAGCTATATATCAATGATTTGATTTCAAGTAAATGATGTTTAAAGGAATGTTTGAAAGGTTTAGATTAAAAGTATGCCTTGGAGAAAAGGAAGACATACAACATAGTTACCAACTTGATGAGAATTGTGACCTCAAAACGATAACTCTAGCACTACTCACATTTTTTGGTCAAAAACACCAAAATCAACCCTCAAATCGAAAAGTGTTGTTACCAATAGTGTCTTTTTTGCAGGGTTAAAATTACCATCTTTTGCAACCATGACAATAACAAGCATCGTAATATTGACAATAAAAACCTTAAAATCAACCCCCAAATCAAAAAACGGGGCTAACATAAACACCATTTTTTTTCGAAGTTAAAATTGCAACTTCTTTGAAACCATGGACTTAACAATTAGTATTGTTGCAACCAAAATCTTAAAAGATTAATCCCCTAATTGAAAAGTGGCATCAACTTTTTTTTTGAGACTAAAATTACAAAATCATGGCCTTGAAAATTGATATCCTTGCAAACAAAATCTTAAAACCAACCCCCGAATCAAAAAGAGGTGCTACTAGTAGCAAACTCTTTTTTTTCAGCTTAAAATTACAACAATGTTCAAACCATGGCCTAAAAACCTAGTACTGTTCCAAATGAAAATAAATAAATAAAAAATAAATAAATAAATAAAAAATGAGAAAAGAGGAAAAAAAAAAAAAAACTCTAAAATGAGAAAAATCTATGGTGTTTTATAAATAAAACTAAAACTAAAATAAAATATATTTTAAGGAAAAAAAAAACAATAAAAAACACAATTAAAGAAAAAAATTAAAATTAAAAATAAAATTATTTAGAAATTAAGTTTCTTCCTGTTTTCTTTAATTGTTTTTTTTTTTACTTAAAATGTGTAAATTTTTTTAAAGCACAATTTTTTCTCGTTTCAAAGTTTTTTTCCTTTTATTTTGATTTACTTTTCCTCTTTTTCTCATTTCCATTTGGAACAATACTGTGGTTTTAGGTCATAGTTTGAAAAATGTTGTAATTTTAAGTTGAAAAAAAAATCACCATTGGTAGCACCTCTTTTTTATTCAGGGGTTGATTTTAAGATTTTGGTTACAAAGATACTAGTTTTCAAGGCCATGATTTCAAAAATGTTGTAATTTTAGCCTTGAAAAAAAGAGGAGGAAGCCACTTTTCGATTAGGGGATTGATCTTTTAATATTTTGGTTGCAACGGTACTCATTTTTAAGTCCGCGATTTCAAAGAAGTTGCAATGTTAATCTCGAAAAAAAATATTGTGTCTATTAGCACCACTTTTCAACTCGAGAGTTGATTTTAAGGTTTTTGTTGGCAATATTACGATGTTGTTAATTCCATGGTTGCAAAAGGTGGTGATATTAATCCCCCAAAAAAGGTGCTACTGGTAGCCACTTTTTGAAACAAGGGTAAAAACAACCACTAAATGAAACCTCTAAAAACTGAGAATTATGGAGAGTTATCGTCGAGGTGGTAACTATGTTATACTTTCAATTAGTGAAAATATGAAACATGCATATTTATCCAAGTGCATGCTATCTACTTTGGCAGGCTATGATTGTCTCATTGAAAACTATGTTATTCCATAGAAAGGCATTCAAAAGAATTCACTCAACTGACAATCATCATTTATCAAGAATTCAAACACTACTAGCCTAAAGATCCTACATTTTATTCAAAATTACATTATCGATGACACAATGGGCCATTGACAAACACTACAATGTCATGGATACTTTTCAAACATGGAGAGTGCATGCTAGATATAGACATGGTGCATATTCCCAATAATTTCGCAAAGCAAGAAATGATACAACTTATAAAAAGAATATGTTGAAGATATTGAGGGAAATGGTAAATTCATTACATATGCATATTTTATAAGAGTATGGAAAAAAGAATTCAACGATATTTATATTCCTAAGTCAAGGATGGGGGTTTGTAATACATGTACTTATCTAGCGAAAGAATGGATAAAAAACAATGGGTAGAAAGAGGTATGTCTCTACATATATATTTTTTAAATAATTAGATATATATTAATGATGGAAACTCATTATCAATATTTTCATTTTATATTATTTTCATATTCCATTATTAAAGAACTTTAAGAACATTTCAATCTACAATCAAATGAATGACATAAGTTGTATAAACATTGAAAGAAGTGTTATGATGCTCCAAATAAATATCTGAAATTAATAATTGATGGCATGGATAGAAAAAATATAACTTTACCACATTTTGTCTATACACCAAAGAATTTAAAGGAGGAAAAATTTATTTAGTTTCACTTGGTTAGTTGTATATTTGTTAATGGTCAAATATATCCAAGGGTTTACTTCACGATTCTAAATATTCATAATGATGCAAATTTGTCAATATACATAATTTATGTGCTTACTCATTAGTTTGGGAATCTTCCTCGCGTTCTATATCATAATTTGACAACATTAGCCATTGTTGGAAATGTAATCTGGTAGGGTTACTCACTTGACAAAATACGAAACATCAAGTGATAGGAAATGTCATCGAGAGTCCAATAGACCTCTTGGAATACGAATCCAAAGGTCATAATCAATGTATTTATATATGTATCATATTAATGAATAAAATGTAACTCGGGCTTATCTCCATTTCATGTGTTCCAACAGTGGTATCAAAGCATCTTAGTTCTAAGGCCTCATTTAATCTATGGTAGTTATCCATAGCTTTATGTTTCCATTCCTCCTACGTGAAACACATATGAACTTTGATGACAATTTGCGCCCCCCTTCCTTCCTGTCTCTCTACCTTCTTAGATCAATTCTTTGTGCCCAATTCGCAGGTTTATTCACACCCTTCTTGGTCTATGTGTAAACCTTAGGGTTTCCTCGCAGTTTCTCGTCTAGTGTTAGAAGCATACGCATTGCATTTCATAAATGGCTCAACGTGTATTGAATCCTCCATGGCTATCTCTTGTCTCGCAACCCATATCACCATCAAGGGTTATACATGTGAACCTTTGTTCATCATTTCTTGAGGATTGCTAGCTTGTTTTCTTGGTCAATAAGATGTTAGATTGATCACTGGTTGGTGCCCAATAGTTTTTAAATCGCTCTCATCCTTCAAGACCAGAACTTGTGACCCACAAGTGGGTGGGTTTCTACAACACTAATCATTCGACCCGAGGTCAATCCGAGCGAAGCCGTCGTGAGTTCGAGTCTGTGGAAAGACGATCATTTAAACAATTTTCCATTCATCTTTATGAGGGAAATATATGCTTCCATATGATGGGAAATTTGAATGGTGTCTACTATGTAACCCGATACTCTGATGCTCCCTGCATGGCAAGGGATACTCAATTCACTTCAAAAAACTAGTAGACTGAAGCATCGTTGCTAACAATATATGCATCAACATCGAGGACTTCAACAACCACTTTATTATTTCTCTCAAATGAACTTATTAACTTCTGATGAAACCATAATCATTGGCAATCTTGACACCCATGTTCCCTATGCGTTTCAACACCCCCTTATGCACAATTATTTCACAGAGGTATGTCAAGCGCAGTCAGGTTGAGCAGCTCACAATGGTGCTAGAAGGATTACGGTGAAGGTCACGTGGAGGGGTCTATTTGATGCATTTAGCTCCTTGTCACTTTGCTGACACGGTGGGAAGGTTTCATAATGCGTGGTTCTTGTTTGAATCCAACTAGCATGTGGTCTCGTGCTATGGGTGCTTAGATTTTTAGAAGAGTGAAGCTTCAAATCTATGGAGGAGGATAACTAAATCTATGAAGGAGGATAATTGTGGTAGAGTGGCCTTATATGACAATATCTTCATGGGTTAGTTGCTCGAGGATTTCATTATTTACATCGTCCTGGGCCAACCCTTAAAGAATTTAGATTTGTGCTTCTTCTACAACTTGGGAAAGATAAAACATATATTAGTGACATGGTTTTCAATATTTTCTTTCTTACCTTTATCTTATGGACATTTCACCCTTTTATTTGTCATAGCAAGAAATTCTACATAGTTCTTTTATGGTGGAGTATTGACATTTTGGGTGTGAGAAGTATCAACATTTG
This sequence comes from Picea abies, assembly GCA_900067695.1. Taxonomy (NCBI): domain Eukaryota; kingdom Viridiplantae; phylum Streptophyta; class Pinopsida; order Pinales; family Pinaceae; genus Picea; species Picea abies. Next base: position 7,107 of record CBVK0100603259.1, on the reverse strand, counting down.
TAGTTGTATTGAAGAGGACTCTGATCATGCAAATTGATATTGGCCACTTCCATTCTCATGTCCACTTCCATTCTCATTCTCTAAGCATCGACGACATATTCAAACTCCAGAATCAATAACTTGCAAACGTTTTTTTTGTAATTTTACTTGTACCTTTTTTAAATTAAGTTGATTTACATTGTAAACAGGTGCATTTTCGGAAGAAGTCGACACCCTTCATTTGTTGAGTTTACATTGCCGAGTCTTATTGTTAAAGGGTGAAGTTGAAAGAAACCCTATGAGGTCTAATTCAATGTCTAAATGGATGAAGTTGAGGAATTATTAGAGTTACTAAACACTTTAATACCCTTTTCCGTGCAGTCACCAATGACAAATAAGCTTTGTAGTTTGTTGTAACTTGCTTGCAAGTTTCACAAGAAAAAATAGCACTATTTCAAACTTAGACTCAACTTCTTCATGATGAACTTGAGAGAAATAATCGTTAACATTCTTAACTAGTCCTTTTTCAGAACAACACTCTTTTCGAAGAAAATGATGATGTTGATTCAAACCAATAGCCAATGCATGAGCAACTCAGTGAGACAACCTCAAATTCAAGTGCAAACGAAGTTTAGATTCCTCTTTCCAAGACAATCATCATACCTTGGGAAGAAATCAGAACAACAAGCATAAAGCAAGTATCAGATATGAAAATGAAGTCACCTTCATATTCTTGATTATACAAAGTCGATCTAGTTCCAGAGTGTTGAATTATTTCAAGAAAGTTCATATTCACCTGCTCCAGTTCAACAATAGATTCAAAAATACCAACATTTTCAGCAAGTTGGCCACATGAAGATCATTGTTTCAATCTTCATCCTTGTAATCATTGTGGAAAATACAATAATATTTTAGACAGATGTTCTAAATGCAAGAAATATACAAGAGTAAAGAACCACTATGGGTGGATGAATTCTTGGAAATGATCATCAATAGTCAAGAAGATATATCAGTCATGTCAAAGAATTCATTCTCGAGTATTGACACATATCGTAGTGGATATATTTTCATCTTCTCAACTTGTACCTGACAACAGGAATAACATAAGTTATTGGCAGTCAGGATTCAAATTTCAAATACCTATCAATAGAGAAATGAAAATAAAGCATGAAAAAGAGTGTGATTTGGTTTGTGGTCATCCAAAACGACCATATTGGTTTGTGGTTTTCCTTAAACCACCACTTAGTAGAATACTTACACCTTCTTCTAGACAACAGTTTGTAGTTTTCCTTAAACCTTTATTTAGTAGAATACTTTCAGCTTCTACTAGAGAACAGTTTATGGTCATCTTTAAACCAACATCCGAGATCACTTCCAATGAACAAAAGACATCAACTTCAACTTCTAGATAAATTAGTAAATGTTCCGAGAACCATTGATCCCTAGAGCCAGTTACAGAGTTTGTGGTCATTTGTAAATCACCAAATTGGTTTGTGGTCTTCCTTAAACCACCACCACCTTTTAGTAGAAGACATCAACTTCTGCTAGCCATTTGATTTGTGGTCATCCCAAAACCACCAAATTCAAAGACCACATTCAACCATTGGCAACTATCCACTTCCAAATTTCATCTCTCTTCTTAGAGTCACATACACCCCTTCGACTTAAGGGGGGAATGTTGGAAACATAATCCACTAAGGTTACTCAATGGACAGAATATGAAACATCAAGGGATAGGAAATTTCATTGGGAGTTCAATAGACCTCTTGGAATATGAATCCAAAGGTCATAACCAATGTATTTATATGTGTTTCGTATTAATGGAAAGAATAACTCACACTTATCTCCATTTTGTGTGTTCCAACATCCATGAAAACAAAAAATCAAGTTATGTTTGAATATCTAAGCATGCTTATTGAATTGAGAATTTTTCAAAAAGTAAAATGTGATTTCCTTCTTGTTGGGAACACACATGATTATGTTGATCAATTTTTTAGTGATTTGTAGTAAGAATGAGGAATAAGAATGTTAGGATCTTGCCATCATTAATTGAAACTATTAACTCCAAATGTTATTTTCATACTTTGGTAGAAGCAATTGACATGCAAATATTACTTAGGAAATGCATGGTGGAAAATATTTCATTGAACAACTTAATGGCATTAGCTTCCAGCATCAATTTTGTACCAAAAAATATTGATGGGAAAACACTTATATGGGGCAAGGAGTACTCAAGTAGTTCAAAATGGGATCCTTCATCAGGATTGTCATTTCTAAAGTTCACCCCATGTCATCAAACATATGCATAGAAGTTATTTTTATTGAGATTAATTGTTGAAATCCATAATGATGGAAGACATAATAGAGATATAAACTAATCATAATGCTTAGAGGAAATGCAAAATTATATTAAAGATAGATATGAGTACTTACATGTTGTTTATTCTATTTGGTGGGAGTCTTTTTTCAATAATCAAGTGGCATAATATCAAGCTCAACAAATGGAAATATATTTTGGAAGACTCTATTTAGTTGGTCGTGTACTACACTAGATGAACTTGGAAAAGGAGATGTTGTTAGCAACATGAATCTCAAGGTGTTCTTATCTCTTTACGATCGAAAAAAGAGAAATCTATATTGGATATAGAAGATCATGTGCACAATGTGAAACTATAGAAGACCTTTACAGGTGTTGGGTACAAGATATTAAGGAGGATTGCATGACTATTGTTTTAGCCACTGAATATCTACGTGGTTATCCATTCAAGATGGAAAAATTTATGAAGGCCAATAAATAAAATGAATAAGATATATCAATCAAAGTGCATTGGTATGCAACAGACATAAACCTATTTAATGGTGTGTACAATCCAGATATGGTAGTTAAGAAAAGGATCAACAAAAAGAGAAAAAAAAATGGTCAAAATATAAAATGCCACCACATTGACATATTAAAGTTATAATATGTTGGATTACTTATTTATGAATTCCATTGTACAAAGAGAGGCACTCTTCACTCTAGGGATACAAATATTACCAAGAGGTTGTTGGAAAAATAAATAGTTTAAAGATGGGAGTCTAGTGAACCTTGTTGTAGATCCAAAAGGATTCTAACATTTGAAATGGTTGACATGCAGATGAATTAGATGGTGCACTTATTGATAATAGAGAGGAATATGTGTCATGTACATTTTCATCTAATCATTCATATAAATATAATGCATATTTGAAGGTGTCTGGGAATCAATGAATAGGTTTTAATAATTGTCTCATAGATTTTATAGTTTTTTGTTAATATGATGTTTGTATCATAACTCTAAAGGAGTGTTTGAACATATGTATTATCTTCCATGAAGTTATGAATAATTTCTATTTTTCTTATATTATATGGTATGGATATGAATAATGTAACAATATATCTTAGCTTATATGATTTGAGTATGAATAATGCATCAATGTTTCTAACAAAATAAGTTGGATTGAATTCAATGCAATTTGTATTGATTTTTAATTAACAAGTAAAATATTTCAAAGGAAAGTTGAATTTAAAACAATCATGTGTTATGGTCATGGAATTATTTATAATTTGATTGAAAAATGTTGTTATATGATATTGGGTTAACATTAATTTGGAATTATTTTGGACAAATCACTTGATTCTTGCAAGTGAATGAAATTGGCATGAACATGAATGCCCATTGATGTGGTAGGTTAAGGGAACATCATATAGCCAAAGTACATCATGTGTTTCTACAAAATATTGGACCATAGACATTCTTTTTAAATAGTCAAATAAAGTACAATATGGGACCATTACGAGTGGATCCAAGTCATGATACATCAAAAAAATTAATGTTGTTTTTGTTTGAAATGTTGAGGGAACATTAGCACCTAGGGGAAAATAACTGCAACAAAGGATGCCCATGGGAAATGGGGATTGGAACATGTAGAGATATGATTGGAGGGTCAACTGTCAAATGGGAATCTTAGAGAAAATGTTGAAATAGAGAAATCATTTTCCTTGGTCTTCAACTAGATCTAGCACAATACTATCAATGAGTGCAAATCTTTGTAATGTGATAATGAGATGTGGTTGAACATGGGACAAACCATTTGGTCATGATTTAATAATGTAAATTCTTACCAGATATGTGGTGGCCCATAAATGATGATAATGGATCCCAAGGTGGGAGTACAAACCAATGTGGTGTTAATAGATGTGTTGAAGATGGACATGAAAAGGAGAAATGTAGATAGGGATCATTGATGATTATCCACTACTACATGTGAGGTAAATTTTCAATAATGAAAGTGATAATCAAGGTAATAAACCTGTAAATTTGATCCAGGTGAATATTAGTGGCCACCCACCTATTCCACTAGGTCAAATAATAGTTTCCACTTTGGCAGTTGTTTTACAGTTTTTCGGGTCCCAAACTTTCGAGGTTGTTTTGAGGCCCTAAACGACGTTTCTCAGGCTCCGAAGCGCCTAGCATTCCCTTGTAGGTAGATTATAGGATAAACAGAATATGTACTTCTTGGTTATACCTTTCCAACAGTGTATTGAGCACCCCAAATGAAGATCGTATGAAAAAGTTACTCCCTCAAGAAGTTGATGTATCAACTACCCCCATCGGGGCCCACAAACCTTTTGGCATTTCATATCCTGGGGTTAGGGTTTTGGATGTTTAGGGTTTTCTCATTTATGTTTTATGTTAAAAAGGACTCTGGAGCCTCATTGTACTCATATTCTTGTGAATGAGTGTATACGTCACACCTCTTCTCAGAGATAAGCTGCCACCATTCGGGCAAGTTTGTTTCAGTCTGCATTTTTACAGTTTCAACAAGTTCTCTTTATTAATAGAAGTAAAGTTTTATTGTATCTCTTTGTATTTATTTTCTATACATATGTATTTCATTTCATTCCATTTATAAACTTGTATCAATGGTATTAGAGTGGTATTCTCTTTATTTTTTCTCTGTGCATGTCCCCAACGAGGTCAAGGTACAAGGAGTTGGGACTTGAAGTAGTTGATCCCTTACAAGACCGTCCTCTCCAATCACAATGGCCTCCCATGGCAGAATAAAAGAGAGACGATGGAGCAGGATATCCTTTTAAATATGTTCTCTAGGAATCCCTCACATGACAAAGGAATGTGATGATGGATACCTTTTCACAGATCCTATGACGACTACCAACATGCGACTCATCTTCATCAAGCGACCACTTTGGAGGCATATCCCCCTTAAAGGTACAAGTCAATTTTGATATCCCCTTATTTGAAGGATAGATAGATGCAAATGATGTAGAGGTAATTTTAGGTCCATAATTTTTCCAATAGAGAAAATATTACCTTTGCAATCCTTAAGGTTGTCCCCCATGTCAAGGATTAGTGGGAGACTAATTGTGAGAAAAAGCACACTGAGGAATCTACAATATTTTCGGTCACACCCACTTGAGATTCTTTCAAGGATGTTATTAAGGAATAATACTACCCTTTTGGAAGCTATGATGACCAATATATGAAATGGACCACACTGCGATAGGAAAGGGACCAAATAATACTAGAGTTCACAAATATATTCCATACCTTGCAAACCAAGCTAGGTATCAAAGGCTCCAAATGACATCTAGTTCTCAAGTACCACGGTTGTCTACATATATACATCCAAACAAAAATGGAGTTTCTGGAAATCTCATCACTAGGCACGATTTTTCGATATGTTGTCAAAATCGAGCATAAATTTAAATAGAAGAAGTGGGAGTTTGTATCTGCAAATTTCTCATAGAATAAGTGGTGCAAAGGAAACCCTAACCCATAGAACAAAGGATAGGATGGACCCCCTCAGGACAACCATTCCAAGCCACAAACAGATAAGGGTAATGAGAAGACGAAGAATGACACTGGGAAGTGGTGTGAATTCCATAAGATCCCTTGGCATAACACCGATGAATGTCACTCGAAGCAGTCGTTGGTGGTCCAGTTGAAAGCCTTAGAGTCAGAGGCAGGTTATGGATCTGAATTAGATCCAAACAAGGGGAAGCAGATCATTTTTGTAGAACCCAGTTCCACTGTCGCTACCACCAAGGTCCAACCAAGTGAACCAGAAGAACCTGATGAAGGTGAATGCATTTTTCACTTGCAGATGTGGGTGAAGGGTGCTCCACTAGATTTATTTTTGATAAAGGAAGTCAAAATAACTTGATCTCAAAAAAGGTCATCAAGTGGTTGAACCTGTCAACAACACCACACCCGCATCCCTACACCATCGGGTGGTTCCACCAAGGAAGAGATATTCACGTCAGCCAAAAGTGTTTTATTCCCTACGAAATCAAACCCTTCAAGGATAAGGTATTGTGTGATATTTCCTACCTTGAAGTTTGTGATGATATTTTAGGCCAACCATACTTTTGGAAACAGCATGATGTATATGACTCTATACCTCACTGTGTTATTATTACTTTGGGTAGACAATTTTATAGGACACCAGAGGTAGCTCCACCTACCACCATTTCTTTGATCTCTGTTAAGAAATGAAGGAAGGTCATTTCCCAGACTAGGAAATTTATCTTATTCATGATTCAATCTCAAAGTGAAAAGAATGTCGCAACCACATCGATGGCCTCTACGTAGGATCTCTCCATGCAACATAAGAAGGTGGAAAATATCATGGAATAATATAAATACATCTTCTCCTCAGCCACCGAAATATCATTTCACTGTCAGGTCAAGTATTCATCAATCTAACCCTTGGTGCACCTCTACCCAATGGGTCAGTCTATCTTCTCTCTCTGATGGAAAATGAGGAAATCAATCGACATAACTAAGAGTTGCTTCAAAAGGGGCACATCCGACCCAACTCCTCACCCTGTGGGATCCCAAATGTACTCGTGCAGAAGAAGGATGGGACTTGGCGACTCTGCATTGATTACAGAGCCCTAAAAAAAATCACAATCAGGAACCAATACCCAATTCCTCGAATTGATGACCTTCTTGACTAGCTCAAGGGAGCCAAGTTTTTCAGTAAGATTAACCTGAATTCTGGCTACCACCACGTCCCAATAGAATAGACTAGTGTATGGAAGACTACTTTCAAATCCAAAGAAGGTATTTTCGAATGGCTAGT